>JADRCD010225406.1:791-38651 GCA_019843815.1 Montemys delectorum | reverse complement strand
TTTCTGTATCCATTCCTCTGTTGAGGGACATCTGGGTTGTTTCCAGTTTCTGGCTATTATAAATAAGGCTGCTATGAACATGGTGGAGCATGTGTCCTTATTACATGATGGAGCATCTTGTGGGTATATGCCCAGATTTTTTTTAAAAAAATAATGCATAGGAGTTATGGGAAAAATAATCATAAGACCAGGAATTATCCATTAGTTGGAAAAGCAACGCTGTAGGAAACATGTGAAAGAAGAGGGGGCCTTGGTGGTGATGGATAAAGTTGCTTTCTGCCTTCCATTCCAGCTTCTTCCATAAACTGGTTATAGTCGCATTTGTTTCCACCTTAAACATTTGTGATGTTTGTGCTGTTGTAGGCCAAATAAAACTTGTGTATGACAATTTCTAAGCACCGCTGTATTTTCCCTTCTATCACATCTTAGACCAGGTTTTAAAAGCATTCAAAACCCTAGCAGGTAGCAAAAAATGAATGAAACAGGTCAGAGAAAATATAACACAAAGAATGAAGATCAGAGAATAGATGCCTCTGAAACATTTTAGAGATCCTGCGTGGGTCTATCATGGCAAACATGCAGACTACCGAGCTTGGGATTTTGTGTTTAGATTCAATTTTCCCCCAGCCTGGGCCACTGCAACTCTACATCCCAGTAAGAGTGACCTTGGGACAGGGACAGAGGACAAATGGTGTGGTATATCACCAGCTTATACTAATACCAAATCAATGCTGTTTTCTTGCATGGTATTTAACTACTTCAAAAAGTCACAAATCTACTCTCAGTTTTTTATAGTGTGTGTGTTCATGTGTGTAAGTATGTCTGCACGTATGTGTCGGTCAGGGGACAATGTCAGGTGCTAATCTTTGCCCTTCACTTTGAGATAGGTCTCTTGTTGTATACTGTTGCATATGTAAGAGGTATATACCTCTGACCTCACAGAGATGTTCTAAGATTATAGATGTGAGCTACTGTGTCCCATTTTACATGGGTTCTTTGGATCTGAACTCAGGTCCTTGTACTTATATGGCCAATGGTGGATCCACTGAGAAACACTCCTTGTCTCCGTATTGTTTGTAATTTTTATCAGTACACTTGTTACACATAGAAAAGCAGTGACTTGTGTTCTTATTAGTAGGTGAGGAAGGAAGCAGAGTAAGGCTGAAGAACATCCTTTCTTCTCTCCTTTACTAGATCTGAATAACAAACAACACAAACCATAGCTTTATCAAGGAAAACACGTCTTTAAAGGCCTCGGTTCAACTCCTTAAATGTTTTCTGAGTGCTCACTACATGGCAAAGAATTTGAGAAGGTCAGTTTTGACCAGAAGAAACTGTATGCTCCAGTGTATAATCTTGTCACTAGGAATTATGCCTGAGTAGCAATATGCGAGCCTCAGGCAAAATATCTTGTCAGCAAAACAAGAGCTCCATCAACCTAAAACAAAACACATGAGAGGAATGTGAAAGCAGAATTTCAGAACGAGAAGAGTCAGGTGCTAGAGAAAAAGAAACATACTCACATTCATGAAATATTTGCTCTCCAAATCATTCCATAAAGGAGAATGTGAGATTCATTTCTTTATAGTACATTTGAAGGCATCCCAATATCTTGGTTGCTGAAAATGTCCTGAAATGCCATTCATTGAACATCTCATATACAAAGCAGGTACTTTCTTTATTGTAAGGCCCTGTTAGTGTGGTTCATCCTACTAAAGTCTGGACATTCATGACTCTCTCTTCTCCAGTTATGGTGCTACAAGTTGTTACAGTCCACATCTAAATTGGTGTTGAAATCTCAAAAGATCCGTAGTCATAGGCAAGATTTGATGAGCAGTTAGAGGAGACACAGGGTTGAGTTCATAACTGGGAATTAACCATGGCTGTAATGATGGGGGGCAAAAAGGGGGAAGGTGAAAGAAACTGGAACACACTGGGATGAGGAATTAACCAAAACTTGAAAGTGACAGCTTATCCTAACAAGGCCAAAGCCACCACTCATGGACCAGTGTGGGTCTGAGGGTGGCACATGACCCAGAGAACTCTAATAAAATCAAAGAAGAGAAGAGCATTAGAGATATAAGAAAAAAATTCATGAAGACCCAAGTATAAAACAAAGGGAAGGAGTCTACAGTGGTGTCTAAGGCAAGAGGATAGAGTCTGAGGGCAGTTAATGACTGTCTCTCTGCCCTTTCCTGGGTCCAGTCTGATCTGGAACACTTGCCTCTGGAACTACAGAAGTAGTTTTCAGCCTTCAGAAGAGGAGACATACAGACCAGTATTATTGAGTCACATTGACAATAGAACAGGGCAGCCCATCTACATCAGAAAAAAATCTATTTTCATATATCATAAATGAAATAATTCCCCTTCTTTAAATAGGTTCTCCTTTGGTATTAATTATGCCATTTTCTGGTATTTATAATTCCATCACTCATACCGTGATGGTGAGAGATGAAGAGAGCTCAGCTTCCCCTCTCTGGTTCTACTCAAATGCTAAAAACTCCCAAGACCCATTTTGGAGGTCTCTGATTTCCTTCCAGTCTTCATTTCTCCTATCTTGTCCTTCCAGATATGGTCTCTTCCCTGAGACCTGGCTTCCTTTCTCTAATTCCTGCACAGTATGACAACTTGTGAGTCTGTACTAAATCTAAACCATTATCTTTAACCTATTTATCAACCAAAATCTGTACCTCCGTAGCTTCTCCCCCTTACTCAAGGGCAGCACCAGCCATTGGACACTCAACGCCCAAAGCCAAGTCGTACTCATTCCCCCACTTTCCTGCTTTCTCACCATTTACTTCATGAAGTGTTGCCATTTCTGTTTACAAACTTTCTTATCATGCTTTAATCGATCTACAGTGTTATCACTTTGATCCAAGACATAGTCCTTTTCTCTTTGTGATTCTCCCATGGTATTCACTCTCCACATTCCACTCATTACAGAATGATGTTTCATTTAGGATCTGGGAGAAGACTCCCTTGGAAAATGCTTGTCCCAGAACTAGGGAGGAAGAGACAAAATCCCTCAGCTAGCCACTTTAGCTAATCTGTGAGGCTCAGGTTCAGTGATAGACCCAGTCTCAAAAAACTAAGATGAAGAACTTTTGAGAAAGACTCCTGACAACAACCTTTTATCTCCATGTTCACACATGCACCTACATGTAAACACATATACACATATGTAAACACACATATATACATACACACAAATTCACATGTGCATGCACACATGCACACATGTACACACTTGCACATATATGTACATACCTAAACATATATATACAGTGTATACAAACAGGTGCATACAAGCACACACATGAGCATACATACACACACACCACTATAATTTAGAGAATTCACTACCTGAACTAACCCTGCTTGTTTAGAAATTACATAGTCATTGTTTGTCATACTTCAAATAGGCCCCTGGAATCCTTGTGTAAACTCGTTCTGTCTACCTAACCAACTTTATCTGGCACTGCCTTCCCCATTCAATTTCTTTTAGCCACCCTGGCGAGAGTTTTTGTCCAATATCCCAGGCTCATTCCTGATCTTTGGAATTTTTGCTTCACTTTTACCCTGCACAGAAATCTTTCGCGAAGATTTCCTCTCTCTCATCTTTAGGCAGTACTCCCCATGCTGAAGAAGTTCTCTGCTTTGAATATACTTCCTTGGTCTCTGGGACTTACCCTGTCTCTCTATGCCACCCTCCTTCCCTCTCCTCACAGTATTCATCAGTACATAGTCATTTATTTTGTTGATTATCTGTCTCCTCGTCACTAACACATGAACTTGGAGAGAAGACGGGCCTTATCTTATGCTTCGTTAGATCTCTGTATGTAGAACAAAAGCTGCTAAACGTGTGCATTTAATCATTATTTATTGAGTAAAGGTGAACTCTTCGCATATAATTTACATTTATTGATTTACTACGCTTATATTCAGTAAGTCTATTATTTCATTGTTACCTAAAACATATAGATAATGTCTTATTACTTATGCCAGTGGGGTGTGTGTGTGTGTGTGTGTGTGTGTCTGTCTGTCTGTCCTGGCTATCTACAAGTATTTAAATTAATCCTCCTATGAAAGGAGTTCCAGATACTTCACGATCCAGGTCACCTGCCCCTGATAAACTCCAAAAGAAGATTCTACAGAGTTAATTCCAATGGGGCCTAAAAATAAATGGAATACCACCAAAAATAGCTGGTGGGAAAATACTTCAAACTAGGATTAACAGCCAACTCCTGCCTTGGTCTAAAGTGTTTTTCTGTAATGCAGAATTTAAGGAATCTTAAAAGAGTTTCTTTTCTCTTCTAGAGCAAATAGTTCTCCCGTGTCCCACAAGCAGTCAACCTTCAACATGCATTATTTACTTCCTGCTCACTACTTCCTGCCTCTGATCTAAAAGATGTGGGTCTGAAAACAAGGCTTCTGCTCGTGTCTCCAGCTCGCCTCTCCCCTGGATTGCAGATGTATATATCTCGTCTCTTACTCAATGCCTTCGGACTCGTCTCCTAGACATCTTGAACTCAGCACATATCCCAAACTGGTGTTTCTTCCCCTTACCTCCACGATTCTCAGCTCTTTCCAGGAACTATAAATAACGCTCAGTCTATCTGTCTATCCAAGCCCCAAATCTCAGAATCATTGCATTTTTCTCCTTTCTCAATAATCACAACAGGATCTGTCTCAGCCTTCTCTCATGCTGCCTGGACACGTTCTGGGGTTCCAACCTAATGGTTTGATGGATGCTTTCTCTTGTGATCTCTTCCTTGTTTTCTTGGAACTAGAGTCTTGACAATGTTACCACAGGCCCCAAGAATCCCTTGGCTAGGATCTTAAACCGGAATTCTCACTCAATGCCTTATTCCTCTCTACTCCAGTCTGGGATGCAGTCATGATAACTAAGCACAGCTGCTTAGCGATGATGCCCAAACTTTTCATGACCACCACTTAACTCAAAATAATGAACCAAGAACCACCTTCCAACAACACAGACTTTTGTCTTCTTTGTCTTTTCCTTTTGCTCTACCTGGCCTTCCATTCATACCTTTCTTCACTGGGCTAGAACTTACTCCCAAGCTCTAGAAGGTCAGTAGTTTCTCTAGGAGGCTTTCTGAATCTTCTCTTTATGCTAAAGAACCCTTTTTCCTGCTACTAAGCTGCCCTAGGTTATTCCCTGTGTAAGTACCCAGCATCGTTTATTAAAATTACTTGGGTACAAGCTTCTAAACAGTATTTCTTCTTTATTTTCCCACCTTCTCCTATCCCCTAGCCAAGTGAATAGTGCTTCCTAGCTAATACAGAAGTGTTCACTGATCTTCAAGACCCACCAGAGAGGCTAAACGTTCAATCTAGATATGGAGCTGCCAAGCCTAAAGTAGTATCAGAACATCCCTACATGACAACATGAGAGCGCCTATGCTTTCTGCTCATTAAATTCCTAAGGTTTTAAATCTCAGGTTGGGAAATATCTATAGCATAATTTCTCATGTGCCCACAGCAATATGAAGAGGACTTAGTGTGGACAGAACTGCAATCTTATGATATCTCTCAAGTTTTTATATGTAACTAAACAGATATTAAATAAGATGGATGATAACATGGGTCTCCAAGGTCAAGGTAATCAAGCTTTTCACAGCACTGCATCTATAGTTGTTAAATAGCGGGAGACTCCATTGTGCTATGACTAGCGTAGGGTATCTGCTTGGAAGCAGGCCTTAGGTCTTATTTATCCATCCTCCTGCCTGAGTCTTTATCATAGTGTCCCACATAGCATTGGGACCTCCATAGATGTGTCCTAGGTATAGCTGAGGCTACAAAATAGAGAGAAGCGACTTTGAGATATCACTTCTGTTTGTGCTAAGCCTAGAAAAGTGGGTAATGACCATTTTTTTTCCTTTTTACCGTGGAGCTCTTGTCAAAGGCCTCTTTAAAAAGCAAGTGAAGATAATTGCAAGTCAGCTGCAAGTGCTGCTGAGACAAGACTTCCAAGAAGAGAGGGAAGACAAATGACATGCAGACTGCTAGCATTCTGCGTCTCAGGGATTCAAAATAAAGATCCAATCTGAAATTAAGATGAGCAAAGCCATCAAGCACCTATAGTTATAACACAAAGTATTGTCACCAAAGCCCTGAGAGAGGTGAGGCCACCTCCTCCCTGCTCAGCCTCCTGCTTGGCCTGGTCTTCTCTTCCTTTTGAGCTCCATCTTCCCTCCAAGATATCCGTAAACAAAGCCTAGCATCTCCACTACTCTTTGTGGTCCACGGTGCTAATCTTTTCCAATTCATTCATTCATTCATTCATTCATTCATTCATTCATTCATTTAGTTAGAAGATAGCCATTGGATGCAAGATATACATGCAAAGTTGAGGAACTTTTGGCCAATAATCCTGGTGGAATTTCCCATGGATTGTTGGCAGGCACATAAAGTGTACAAGAAGGCTGTTAATCTAGAAAAGTCGACAAGCAATCATGTAGGGGAGAAAGTGATTCTGAGTTCCAAAGTTCTCATTTTTCCATAGTCTGATGAATGCTCTTAAAGACCTCTGGGAAATTAACGTACTGAGAATGTGTTAATTTACTTTCACCTTCAAGTAAGGAGTTTTCTCCATATTTTAGGAGAGATTATTGTGGAGAATACAGCATAGAAAGAATTCTCAAACAACTACAATCACATTTCTATACATGGTAAAGACAACTTGTGACCATATGCCTCTGAAGGACTTGGAAACCAGGCCTGCCAATAAAGCCTAGCCTCTAAAGGCAAAAGATACTGTTTTTCTTTTTCTTTGCTGTAACAAAATTAAAAACAAAAATGGGGGGGGCTCATATGGAACAAGAACACTGATTTCATTGACTCCTGCTTCCTGAATGCTGACATTAGAAAATTACTTAACTGCTCCTAAGCCCAGGTTCTTGTCTATGAAATGGGATTCTAAAATGAATTTCATGGAGTAATTATGAGGAAGGAGAAAGTTTAAACAAACAAACAAACAAACAAAAAACATTTGTTGTTGTTGTTTAGTGCTATGATTTGAACTGGTTTTGCCTCCCCAGAGTCAAGTGTTGGAGATCTAGTCCACAGTGTGCCAGTGTTGAAAAGAGTTGTCACCTCCAGGAGGCAATCAGGTCACTGTAGGTCTAACCTTTAGCTCATTGCCTTTAGGTCTAACCTTTAGACCTTTATATCACTGCAGGTCTAACCTAAACAAAACCTGTGGTCTTTGGGGAGATCTCACCTTCCTAGGACTGAGTGGGTTTCCAGGAGAGATTATGAGACAGCCTTTCCTTTTACCCATCTTCATTCTCATGTGACTGCTCATTACCTCTGGTCCACAGTCCTGTCTTCAATGTTATGACAGCACAAGGCACTCACCTGATGCAGCCTTCTGCTTGAGCTTCCCAGCCTCCAGAATAACAAACAGCTCCACGAGCCTCTCTTCTTTGGTGATTGCCACTAACGTGGTACAAATTAAAAGTTAATTTTTTAAAAAAGAAAAGAGAACGTATCCAACATCAAATATTGTGTTGTAGCTGTATAAAATGGACAAAGACACTTGGTACCAGAAAACTCATTTGGTCTGATTATCAATAAACCTTCATTAAGACGCAGTGCTCAGCTATCTTCAGCATTGCTTCTGTTGCCAATTACTAATGATTGTATTGCAGAATGGAGTAAAATATCTATAGATCCTCAGCACAGCTATTAACATGAAAGGCAAGGAAAGATCTGTGCTGCCTAAACTTCTGAGTCTTCTCACAGCAGCTAGCAGCAACACCTAACACCCACAGCAGGTGTTCTGGGCTCTGCAATCTTGCCAGGCCTTTTATCTTCAATCTCTTCCCTACTCACCAGCAAGGTCTCACCCCCCATCCTGCCCAGCAGCATAGTCCCCAGGAGAAGCTACACAGGAGAAGCTAAGACAGGCTGGCCTGGCAGCCTTCTTTTCAAAAGCAAGGCTTATTACTTATCCTAAGTCTGAACCCTGGGTTCTTATCGACTTGTTTGCCTCTTTTTAAAAAACTAACAATTATTCACTTTCTCCTCCTCTCTCCCCTTCCCTCCCCCTTTCTTTCCCTCCCCCTCTCTCTCTTGATATGCCATAACTTAAAAAAAAAAAAAAAAAACCCTCTATCATCAATCTTTCTTCTGGCTCCTTCACGTTTTCCAAGACGATTTTCTGACCCCGGGCTTGTGGCCCCGAAACGGTCCCAGCCCCAGCCCTTTGGTCCTTCTATCCTCAGTGCAAAAGGCACCATAGTTTCTCTGATTCTATGAAAACGGCATTTCTTAGAAGGTAGGACTTAGTCCTGCGCTGCTCTACCACTGCAGCAGCTGCCGCAGGGTGAGGGGTGGGCCAGCTCCTTTCCCCTCGATTTTATTAGAAAGAGCGATTCTCAGTCTAGGCGTCACATTTGAAATCCCAATGCTTACGTTCAGTCCCTTTCAATGAAATCTGAATGTGTGAGAACAGGGGCAGAGCCCGAGTCTGCTCAGATGCTCTAGGAACCCTAACGTATAGATGCAGCCATACACAGCATTTGTGAATTTCTCCCCATTCCTCTTCATCACACTCATGTTCACGTGAGCTCTCAGTAGCTGATTCTTCTTCTCTTTCTCCTGCCTGGCCAAACTAGCCTGCAGGAAGGTGACTGGTCTGGTCCTAACTAGGTCTTATGAGAAGTAGCTGAGCTCTGTCCCCCACAGGCCTTAAATGCTCTTTGTTGGGGTTAAGGGGATGTATTTATTGCCGGGTTTCACTTAAAAAAAAAAATCTTCCCGGAACCAAGCCTTATTATCCAGTACTTGTTTTCAATAATCAAGTTGACATTTCTGTCTCCGTTGGCCTGACATCCTTCCAGTTGATTTAGAGTTTGGACAGAGGGAGACTTATTATCTTCCTCAGACTCAACAGCATCCTTTTTGTGTGCCCCAGCCATGAGAGGTGCTCAGTAAATGTTTGTCGAATAATGAGTATTCCCCATCCCTTTTTAGAATACCTTTCCTCCTCTGCTGTAACCCCCCCCCCTCTCTCTCTCTCTCTCTCTCTCTCTCTCTCTCTCCCTCTCCATCTCTCTCCCCTCCCCCTCTCTCCCTTCTTCCATAGGCTGCAGATGGTGGAAGTGTTACAGTCCTTGTGAAGACTGAGAAAGCAGTCAGACAGATGTGTTGTTCATAGCTCCCTAGCCAGGCATAACTAAACATTTACATTTATTACCAATTAGAGGGGAAACAGACTGTAGTTTTATGCAGTGTATGTGGTTGGATATATTTCTTTTTGAGATCTCACTAAAATTTTCAGAATGTTATCAGCGGATCCCCATCTCTCAGCAGCTCACATCTCATTGAAAATGTCGCTTAAATAGAGGGCTACTGGTGACAGGCTGGATTTGCTTGTCATTCCGCTACCTAAGCACAGCGGAGAAGTACCATGGAAATGGAGGAAAATGTCACAGAAGGGCAATGGACCAAGTGCAATTGATTTGAACTCACTTCTCTCAGACTTTTAGCACATGAAGGATTGATGGAGCGGTGGAGGGCTTTGCTGAAAGCTGTATACAAAAGGTGTGAAGTTGTTGATGGAACCAGGTGTACTGTAGAGCATATGAACACAGAGCTTTATTGTGCACCAAGCCCCCCTTTCCATCCTGAGGAAGGAAGAATGAATACAGGAAGTTTAGAAGTGATCTTGAAATCACTGGCCCCACACAGCATCAGACTCTATGCTTTTGTCTTTGTTGAATTTCAATTACTCTTCTATATATCTGCCACGTAAAACACTGACTCAAACTTATCAAAGCAGCAAACAAAGTGACCAGCTGAGGTTTAGACAACCTGAGTGCTGGCTCCGGCTCTTAATACCTCCATATTTCTTTCTTGCAGAATCAGACCATAACCTCCAGGAACTTTTGCTAAAGAACAATGAGATTTAATTAATGATTTATATATTGTGGAAGGAGTTGATCACATAGTTATTCCTAGTCAAAGCTATTTCAAAGCAACCCGAATGCTGACAATAGGGTACAAACTGATTAGTGCATTGTGGGAAAACTTAAGGTTTGGGGGCTGTAGACAACTGCTCAGTGGTTCAGAGCACTTGTTACTCTTGCAGAGGACTCATATTTGGTTCCTAACACTCACATAGTTCACAGTCATCCATAACATCAGTTCCAGAGGATCTGATGCTCCCTTCTAACCTTTGTGCACACCAAGCACATACATGCAGGCAAAATATTCATCAACATTTAAAAAAAAATCTAAAAAGAAATAATGTTATTATCATAATGCAGTTCCATTTCTTACTCTCTATAGTAGATGCAATGGACATCTGAAAGAAAACAAGCAAAGTTAACAAGTGCTGGTGAAGGTGTGGAGAAATCAGAACCTTCAAGAACTGTTTGTGGAGATGGAAATGACCCAGCAGCCATTGAAGCAGCTAGGTAATTCCTCTAAATGTTAAACAGAGAATCATTGGAGGATCCTACAATCCTGCTCTGGCTATACACTCAAACAGACTGAAAGCAGGCACCCAAACATATTCATAGCTGAAAAGGAAGAAATAGCCTAAAACCCACCAATGGATAACTAGAGATGACTGTGGTATACAGAAATGATGGAGTGTTCTTCAGCCGTAAAGAATAAAGTTGTAACAATTGCTACAATGAAGAGGAATCTCAAAAAGCACACTAAAAGAACGTTGTCAGGCACGAGAAACCACATGTTCTGTGATTCTATTATATGAACTATCTAGAAGAGGTAAATGCATAGACAGGACTCAAATTGGTTGTTTACTGCTGCTCTGTGGGGAGAGAGAATGAAGAAAGACTGCCTAGGGGATTTGGGTTTCCTCTGGAAATTGCAAAGTTCTTTGAAACTAGATAAAGATAGAGATTGACAATATGAATATACTAATTGCAACTGAATTGGTCACTTTAAAATGATTAATCTGATGCTATGTGAATTTCAATTTGCAGTCTTTCTTCAGTGTGATTTTTTAAAGGCTATTTATCTAAATAAGACATTTCATACCCTGTACCTATTGTTACAAACTGAACTCACCATATAATATGAATTTTATGCATCCATATGCATACATGTATGAATTATTTATATACACATTCATCATCCTCTGCAGAAACACCAAACAGAAATTCAGAACCTTTACAATAATGTTATAGATTGTGTAAATCCATGTTCCTTAAAGAAACATTCGTTAATTTTATAATATGGGGCAGGGAAAGAAAGTGTTATTGAATAAGAACAGACTATGTGGGATCCACAAGATGCAGACTAGGTCTACAGGGCAGGTATAGTAGAAATGATTATTTACATCAGCCAGGTGGGCAATACCAGAGCACAGAGATATCTAGAATCGAAGCAGCTGCACAGTCCTTATCCCAGAGTTGATAAGTGAAACCACAGCAAACACTTAGTCATCAGCAAACTCCACAGCCCACTCCCTCCGATGGCTCCTTGAGGAATGAGTGTTGTAGCACATCATTCCTGGCTCTTCTACAGACTCTTTCCATCTGACCTGAATCCCCATAATCTAATAAATGCCTCCATCCTGCCCAGCTATCCTAGCTGACTTCCTACTAGTTGAATTGTCCAGCTCTATCTTTCTCTTTTTGTAAGTAATAACATTCTTGGGTTGGTGAGATGGCTCAGCGGGTAAGAGCACTGTCTGCTCTTCTGAAGGTCCTGAGTTCAAATCCCAGCAACCACATGGTGGCTCACAACCATCCATAATGAGATCTGACGCCCTCTTCTGGTGCATCTGAAGGTGGCTACAGTGTTCTTTATAATCATAAATAAATCTTTAAAAAAAATTCTTCATTTCATGTATGCCGGGGTGTGGCTTCCTGAAATCTCTTGTTGCACTGGAGGGTTGAAGGCTTGGCTGGCTTTGACTCATCTGCTTTCCTTTGCTTTCTGAATCAGTGTGACTGACTGAGAAACTGAGAGTTTAAAAGGAGTTTGGTTTACTGTCCACTAGTCTGATCACCTTAAACTATAGTCATGTATATCTTTTATTTGTCTTTCTGTGTTTTATTATTATTTTTCCACTTTATCATATTCAGTGATTCATTTGTAGCCTCTAATGACCTTTGTGGAGCAAGAATTCCCATATTTCCCCTCACTGTTTCAATGAGCAGATATCGGGATGAAGCAGATTATTAAAATGTGTGCTAAGAAGAACATGGGCAGACTATTTCTGCTTATGGAAAGTCCCTGGAATGTGGAGGGGACATCTTTCTGGACCTGTGAGAAGTACAAAGCCTCATTCAGGGTTTCTAACAAAGAGAAGACTCATGAAGAAAATCAACTCAAGTGCTGTTTCAGAAAAACTGCAAGTCAAGTGGACAAAGTCATTCATAGCAGACTATGCAGGAGGTTGAAAGCCAAAACTCATAGATGTGGCAGGCATTGATTGTTTGTTCATATACCCAAGAAGGAGGAGGTTCTGAGAAGTTCTGGGGACAGAATTCAGGGGCATTTGCAAGCTGAGTTTTGAGAGGATGAGAGGTGAGCTGTCTTAATCTGAAATAAGCATGGGTTTTATAAAGATAAGACAGGAACTGGCTCCCTTTATCACTAAGAAGGCTGGGGATCTTATATCTTCCTAAAGAAAAACCTGGAACAAGAAATGGAGACATTATCAAAAGCCTGACTTAGGTGGCAGCTTCGTAGGTACCACACTCAAACAAATAAACCTACATTTATTGACCTGGATTTAAGTACACCTCAAATGAGCTCCATACAGAAGGATAGCACGTGCCCAGTGGATGTCTGAGTATGTGTATTTTCTAAAGCTGGGAACCAGTGCTTCTGGGTTAAAAGCATGTCTGGGATTTTAGAAAAGGCTGCATCCCTAAGTCCTCCCTTGGGTGAAAGCTTTGTGCTGAATTGTAAAGCCCTGAGCCCTCAATTGATAACCTGACACACTGATTACTGTTTTTCTGTCTCTTTCTTTGAAAGGACACTAATCCAGCCTCAGGGGAAATAAACAGTCCTGGGATTAAAGAACAAAAGATCTTCCCTCCTCCACCTTGACCTAGATGTCCAGAAGAGGTTGGCATGTGTCCGGATGCGGCTGTGCGTGTCTTAGCCAGCTGGGCAGAGCACTGGTATGATTTGCCTGGCCCCTCTCCAAAGCTGTGAGTACTCACATGCCTTGTTCTCTCTATGGAATTTTTGCTCTAAAATAATACCTCACAGTTGCCTACATTAAATTGTGTTTTTCTGTGTCCAGCCTTAAGTCATCAAAAGAGAAAATAATAATAACAATCCCTCCAGATCCAGCACATGGGACCTAATTAGTTGCTCTATCGGCAAGTTTCATTTACCAAGAGGAAGATTTCATGTAGTCTAGCCTATGTTAGTCCGGTGTTGTTTCCATGTGCAGGTTTGCAAACAGCTGTAAGAATTTCATTTTGAGAGCTTCAAGCAGCATGAATATTGGGCTGTGTTGTCACTTGAGGCACTACAGATGCTGTGCTTCCATTGCATTACTCAGGAAATCCTCACTGATATATGGGACATCATTATCAGGTGAAGAGAATGAACTCCATGTCAGGCATGACAGCTCAGAATGGACATTGCCACAGCCTTAACCCAAGTCTTTACTTCCCATTATTCTCTGGGTTAAATGCCAGCATATATTCCTCTCGGGTGCTGCTGTTAAACTTCAAAGAATTAGTTAACAGTAAATAACAAGAAAGATATGAGATATTGTCTGCTCCAAAGTCTGTTGGTATTAGAGGACATAGGAACATGACACTCCACCCCACCTTCCACACAGCATGTATTCACTTTTGCTCTTAGTAGTTAGAATGGGTTTAGGTTAGAGTCAAACACATACTGTTCCCTTGTGCTATGAACAGTGTTCTTAGATGGCCAGTTGGAGTAAGAATGCCATCATCCTCAGTAATGTGAAGAACGAAGATCTCATATATACATAGTATAGGGCCAGCAAGGTACCATCAAAAGAATCGAAAGACTTTTAGTTCAGTCAGTGATATAAAAGAGAGTCAACGAACAGAGCATTGTGGTACGTGCCTGAATGCTAGCACTAGGAGGCAAATATATGAGAAAACTCTGACATTCAAGGAACATCTAGGCTACATCTCAGAAAGAAAGAAGGGAAGAAAGGAAAGAAGGAAGGAAGGAAGGAAGGGAAGAAGAGAAGAGGAGAGGAGAGGAGAGGAGAGGAGAGGAGAGGAGAGGAGAGGAGAGGAAAGGAAAGGAAAGGAAAGGAAAGGAAAGGAAAGGAAAGGAAGGGAAGGGAAAGGAAAGGAAAAATAAAAAAGGAAATTAAACATTAAATAGGTAGGAGGCAGGGTACACTGAGAGTTAAACCAAATCAATTTCCAAAAATTAACAGGAGAAAAATTCAGAAATAAAAATCAGGAGATAGAATTGGGCACATAAAGGAAGAAAAGCAACTGGGACTCTGTCAAAGAGGATGCAGACAGATCCAAGTAGTTCTACTCAGCTATGTCTTTCTGGTGCAAAACTATTTTTAATAGGGATGATCCAATCTGGGTACTTGTAAGTTTTAAAATAAACTTATTTACTTTTTTGACAACTTCATTTGATTATATTTATATAAATCATACTTACTCTCTACTTCCTTCTCTTATCCCCTCCAAGTCTCTCTGGAGCCCCTTTTCTTCCATACATGTCTATGTCCTTGTCTATCATGTCTTTTATTTTTAAGCCCACTGAGCTTAATTAGGTTAGCTCCCATGTGTGTTTAAGTATGCTATTTACTGGATTATGAACATTTTATCAGTGGCTACACTTCTGAAGAAAAATGATTCCTTGTTCCCCAGCAGCCATTAACTACTCATAGGTCTTCAGCCAGAAGTAGAGATCATGTCCCTCTTCCATGTGGAAAGGTTGGTGGCTGGATCTCATGTGAGTCACATGTAGGTAACCATATCTTTTGTGAGTTCATGAATGCAGTGTCCATAGCACATTAGAAGACAGCATTTCATAACATTGCCCTTCATTCTTCAGCTCATGCAGTCTTTCTACCTTCTCTTCTGCAATGTTCCCAAGGCTTTGTTGGGGGAAGTTATATAGATGTCCTGTTTAGGGCTGAGGACTTAGAATCACTTATTATCAGGATTTTTACACACACACACACACACACACACACACACACACACACACACACCTATTTATTACCTATCTATCTATCTATCTATCTATCTATCTATCTATCTACCTACCTACCTACCTACCTAACATCTATTTGTATGGATTTATTAGTTATTATGAAGGTTTATGAAATACAGTTGAAATAGTCCAATAAGAGCTGTCTCATGCACCTCAAAGCTCAAAAACCCAGAAATTGCTCAGTCTATGAGGCTGCTACCTCAACAGTCTCAACCTGGCACCAAACGTTTGGAACATTTCTGGAGAACCATTGGTCTTCAATCTACATTGGAAGTCCAGAAAAGCTCTGGTTCTAATGTTACTGAAAGAATCAACAGCAGCCATGGGGTAAATTGACTTATCAACAAGAGCGTAAGACAGGTACTCTTTTTTCTTCCATATCTTTTTTTTTTTTTTTTTTAAATCTAGGATTCTACCAAAAGGTGCTGCAAATATTTGCAGTGGATCTTCTTGTAACAATAAAGACAGTCAGAAAAATCCACATAGGCGCATCCACAGCCAACCTATTGTAGAAAATTCCTCAATGAGGCTCCCCATTAAAGGGATTCTAAGTTGTAAGGATGGCAACTTTCACTTATACAGGCTACCTCTATTCAAGTTCTTTTTATTATCATTATTGTTATTATTTATTTTTTTAATTAGCTTACAAAGTCATGGGTTTCCATAAGGCTTCACATAATCCTTAGTTTTGGTTAACCATCTTTCATCCCTTCTCTTGGCCCATGTGTTAATATGTCCTCTCTCTCTCTCTCTCTCTCTCTCTCTCTCTCTCTCTCTCTCTGACCTATCTATGTCTATCTATTTTTAATCTGAGGTGCTGTGAGCTCACTTGATCCTGTGAGCTGTTTGGGAAGGTTGTGGAACCCTTAAGAGGTAGTTCCTTGCAAGAAAAAATAGTCACCTGGGGTGGGCCTTAACATTTTATATAGCCTGGCCCATGTCCAGTTCTTTCTCCTTCTGACTGTGGATATCATGTGACTGGATGACTCCTCTTCTTGCTGCCATGCCTTCTGCACAATGATAGAATGGCCCTGTAGAATGTAAGCCAGTGTAAACCCTTCTTCCTTTATTAGTTGGTCATTTGTTGCTATCACAGGGAAGAATAGCTAGTAAAAAGTCAGCAGTGAAAGTCAGAATAAGGGATCATAGAAGTCAGCTTCTGTTAGCAGTGATCCATCATTGGCACCACAGACCCCAGTGTTCTTTTTCAGAGTTGATGAGCATCCTAGAGTGGAAACTGAGAAGAGGAACCATTATCAAAGTTCTTGGTATCTGGAGGAAGTGAGGAAGTTAGTTATGACTTGCACTTCTCTAGAGGATTTATGCTTCTTTTTCTATCCTAGGCAGAGTGAAAATTGAGCCTGATATTGTCACAGACTAATAACCCACGTATATTCTACAGGGCCAAGGTAGACACTTATGCAACACTAGGTGCTTTTGTCTGCACTGTACAGTGGGAGAGGTTGTAGCTCTCACAGACTAGTGTTCAGAAGCTGGAGGCTTCAGACCCTCTATCAGACCATCTCCTCTTATCTCCCTTTTGCACAGTCTGCTCTCCTGTTGATTCTTCACCCCCATCCCCCCAAACTCTACATTTCTATCAGTTTGAGCATTATCATCATCTTACATCTTTCACTCATGTTTTAATCTCTTACCTTGATAACTCTGATCGTTTTGTTTTCTGGTCTATTGTATTCATCTCCCTCCTTTTGAAAAAGTCCTATCTTTTTATAAAATGGCACTTCACATTAACTCCCCAGTTTTAACCCTTTCCTTGTTTCTTCTTATTTATCTGTGAGTAATTTTAAAACGTTCTGGCTTTGTGTTTATTCTCCGCTCTGTATTATCATATTTTAGTTGGTATCTTGATCTTTCTTATGCTCTGTGTTGACTGACTAGAATGGCCCCCTGAGGGGAGACATGATACAGGGAGAACCCATGTAAGTAAGGGAAATAGAGATCTTCTCTCCCAATAGCTCTTATGCATGTTTTCCATTTCTCTCAATGGATTTCTTAGCCGGTTGAAGATGAGTTTGCAAAGAATTGTGCTCCAGAAGACTTGGGAAATGACTTACAGGCAGACTCTCCTAAGAATCCAAGTTCTGCTGTTCAGACAGCCTGCTTTGTTTTATTGAGCGTTACTTACAGCTCAGATTACATAGGTATGTTTGGAAAAGTTGCATGTTTTGAAATATACACTTCTCAAGGTTTATATCTTTCGTCTGTGACCAAAACATTCACCCAGTTTTCTTCCCTGGATAGGTCAAATAGGGAGCAGAGATGTATGTCCCAAGAAGTTCTTGGGCCTGCTTGGGTAGGTTGAGTAAAGAGGGCAGGGGGCACGGTCTGCTAGCTACATCTGTTTGTTCCTCCCCTTCTTGGAGGCGCTTGTGGTAAGAACCCATCTGAATATGCGTATTACAGCCCAACCTTTCTCTGTCATGAGTACCAGGAGATGCTGTCTATAGCAGAGGTTATTATAGATATAATTTCTTAATGGAACAAAACACAGATAATGTATATTATATAGAGATTAGGTAGAAATAGAAATGATAGAGATGATATGGAGAGATAGAAAGATAGTGAGATAGAGAGAGATAGAGACACAGACAGAGATAGAGACAGAGAGAGAGATCCCATCTAGAACTGATGAGCATCCAAAGAGTAGAAACATCTAGGTCATTTTTTTTTCAAGCCACCAGGTCTCCATTTTCCTGAGAGCCTGGCATAGGCTATTGTCTGTGGTACCTTCACTTTGTGAGTTGACAGATCTCCTAGCTTTCAGTACCTCTCCATCTCCTGAAATCTTCAGTGTGTAATAATAGTATGGTTGGGTGTAGAGAAGTTTAATTCTCTACTAGAGTATTCAAGGACAAACAGGATGATTGAATCCCTGAAGAAGTGCACACCAGCACCACCTTCTTGTCACATAAGTCAATGGGCCAGTGACACATCTAGCTTGAGGGATACTATTTTCCTTTTAGTTTGACAACTGCAACACATCAAGACAGGGTTCTCTCTAGCAGCACCTGGTATGATTTGAGTGTCCATTATAGACAGATTTTGGCTATTTGAAGGTACAAGGAGGCCACACAATATATAAAGCTTAATGTCTATCTTTTGGGAACCCTATAATATAGCTAGTAGCACAAGAACTATGAATAAAATAGTAACATAATTCACAAGATTGTGCCTCCCAAGACACCTCGATGCTCTCCTTTATTTCTCCAGAGAACCACTCACCTCAGGCCATGTTCCAAGTGACTTTATCTCAAGGTAACCTGCCCTTCCTGGATTATCTGCCTCCCGCCTTATTGGGTTTCTAGTCTTTCTTGACCATCACTTGTATCTTTAACAATTTCTTCTTATCGTACTTCCTTCATTAAACAGCAAGCTATTGAGGAAGAAAGGCGGTGGTGAGTTTCTGGCTTTATTGCTGGAGAGAGTCTGCATTGTCACTTAACTAATCTTTAATTAATGACTCAAACTCGATAGAAAGAACATATGCTACATGCTAAAAGCATAAAAGCAGACTCTGGAGGGATTTAGGAAGAAGTGAGGAGAAGGCTTCATGACCATGCAGCAGAACTGTGAAAATGGTGACAGGAGTGACATAGCAACCCTTGGAAGCTGCTTCATACATGTCCATGTTTCCCTCAATGTCATGTTATCATGGAAGGTATGGTGTCCCTTGATGATAGGAAGTTGACGTAGCCTCATGTATTAGTCAGGGTTCTCTAGAGTCACAGAGACTCTATATGATAAAGGAATTTGTTGATGACTTACAGTCTGTAGTCCAACTTCCAACAATGGTCAGCAGCAGCTGTGAATGGAAGGCCAAGGATCTAGTTGCTCAGTCCCACAAGGCAAGCAGGTGAAGAAGAGAGAGAGAGAGCCTTCCTTCTTTCAATGTCCTTATATAGGTCTCCAACAAAAGGCATGGCCCAGATTAAAGGTGTGTGCCACCACACCTGTAATTCCAGATGACCTTGAACTCAGAGATCTTCCTGTCTTAATCTTCTGG
Organism: Montemys delectorum; assembly: GCA_019843815.1. NCBI lineage: Eukaryota > Metazoa > Chordata > Mammalia > Rodentia > Muridae > Montemys > Montemys delectorum. The sequence goes on along the minus strand of JADRCD010225406.1, from coordinate 19,435 downwards.
GATTCATAGACACAGTGCCTCAAGATCTCCATCCAAGATTCAGGTCAAAAATGTATATCTCTCAGCCTCCAGATTAGGACCACAGGTGAGCCTTCCAATTCTGGATTGTATTCATTCCGGATATAGTCAAGTTGACAACCAGGAATAGCCACTATACCTCATTAGTGCTATTCTGAAAGAGGTAGTGCTGTGGTTTTCTCTGTTTCTCTTTGTCTCTATCTCTCTCTTTGTCTCTGTCTTTCTCTTTCTCTCTGCATCTTTCTGTCTGTCTCTCCCTGTCTCCGTTTCCAGCCTCTGCATCCCTGTGTGTCAGTGTGACAGTGATAGTTGAACTAGTTACTGCTTTCAGCCAATCTTGTTGCCATTTCCCTAAAGCAACTACAGGCAGCCACCTATGAGCAATAGACAGGAGCTAATTATCAAAATTTCCCAGCTTTATGTTTTGGTGAGGGAGCCCCAACATTCAAACAGATATATGTGTGGACATATTGAGTATAAGTGACATAGAGGAACCTTTATGAACAAGCATAGTATAAAGGAAAAACAATAAGAACAGCCAGTGGACAGCAAGTTCAGACTGAATAAGCACACCAGACTGGAATGAGAGAGCTATCTAGAGATAACAGCACTCAGTAAGCTATCATACTATTCTACAGATTCCTTTTCTTTTAATCATCAATTATATTGTAAGGTCCCTTACAATTATATTGTAAGGCAAGACTTAAAACACATACCACACAGTTACCTTGGAATCAAATCTAAAAAGGGACCTCTATAGTTTAGGTGTTGAATGTCCCCTAGAAGCCAGTGTAAATGGCTTCACCCCAGAGTGATGTTACTGGGAAGTGCCTGAACCTTCAAGGAAATTAGTCCTTTTGCCATTGAGGATATGGCCTTGAAGGGAAATTAGCAACACAGGACTATTCTCTTCCTCTCTTATTTTTGATCCATGAGGTTAGAAGTTTGTTTCACTGTATGCTCTTTGCTGTTGCTAACCATGATCACCCTCATCATTGGCCAGTCATGAGCAGGAAACTAAAACTGTGGGGCCAGCGTAAACCTTCTCTCTTGATAAATCAATTCCCTCAAGCATTTCATGATAATGACAGAAATCTGTCTAGCATAGGCACACAATATGCTTACCTCTGAAAAGAATCAGCTTGTGAATATTCCATGTGGAAAAGGCACAATATGAACATCTGGTGGGTCTCATGCTGAAGAAGACCCCAGGCACAGTCCTCAGTAGAAGGAAGTTTTATTATGTGTGTGGTAAAAAGGACTGAACTAAGACCTCTTCCATGTCAGGCAGCTTCTCTGACACTAAGCTGTCCCTCAGGCCAAGATCTGAGCTTTGAAAAGGGGTGTACATTGTGGTTCTGTGGAAGTGGGGACAAAAGCGCAGCGGGAAGGCAATCATGTAGTTTCCATCATAGACACATCTACTAGGGACTGTGTAGAGGCTATTCTGTAGAGAGAACACAGGCTGAAAACAGGACATGGGGTTCCATTCCTGGTGGCTGGACCTTGGGAGAAATTATTTTCCTCCTACCTTAGCTTATTTATCTTAAGAGGCTATTTCAGCCCTAATTGGTCTATGATTTTCAATAGTACTTTGATAAGAAAATGTGTAATGGAGGACATAAATCAATGATATGCTAAATTATACTATTGATGGCAATAATAGCGGAGATTTGTACATTCCTTTATACTTGGCAAAGTGTTTTTGCATGCATTATTTAATTTGATCCTTACCAAAGCAACTGAGATAAATATAATTAATTTATTCATATTTTATGAGCTTAGGAAACAGAGTTTGGGCCTTGTCCTGAGGCCACCTGGGAGTGTGTGGTACAGCGAAGACTCAGACCTCCCACATTTTCTGTGTGAGGACTTAGTGGGCTGGTTTACTTATTGTCAGTTATGAATTCTTGTTGTTTGAGACAAGATGAGAGTTTCTATTATATAGTTATTATTGTCCAAGGCATTCTTTAGTATGTGGTTGTAGTAATTTGAATATGGTTGATCCATGGGAAGTGACACAATTAGGAAATACGGCCTTGTTGGAATAGGTGTGGCCTTGTTGGAGGAAGGGAGTCACTGTGTAGGTGGACTTTGAGGACTCCTAGTGCTGAAGCTCCATCCAGTGTGGAAGAAAGCCTCCTCCTGGATGACTTCAGATCAAGATGTAGTACACTTGGCTCCTCCAGCAGCACATCTGCCTGGATACTGTCATGCTTCTCGTCATGCCAATAATGGACTAAACCTCTGAAACTATAAACCAGTCCCAATCAAATGTTTTCCTTTATAAGAGTTGTCTTGGTCATGGTGTCTCTTCACAGGAATGGAATCCTAACTAAGACAGTAGTCTACTCCTTAATCTTATATGAACGATCCCTCGCCCAGCATGTGAAAGCGTAGTGATAAATACCATAGGTCTTTATGAAGAACACAGTGTCAAGAAGCAAGAACCATATGCAACAGAATGTTTTGTGATGATTCTTCTTGGTTGTCAACTCGATGAGATGTAGAATCACGTGGTGCCATCCTGAGTTGTGGGGGTCTTAGATGGGACAAAAAGGAGAAAATGAACTGAGAGCAAACATCATCACTTTCTAATTCCTGAGTGTAAGTGTTATGTGATAAGCTGCTTAACGACCCCATTGCCTTGGCTTCCCCACCATCATGGGCTATAAGTGTGATCTATGAGCCAAAGTGAATCCATTCCCTTTATCAGGGTTTCTTATCACAGCACCAGGGCAACAAACAAACATATACCAAGTCCTATGTCTGAAGCATGGGTGCTGGAGTACTGTAAAATGCTAAGTGTCTGGGGCTGGTTTGTCTAAGGCTACCATCTCATTCTATTTGCATACCTGATATCTGTCAAGCAGCCTAAAGACTAACCTGGGGCAAGGCTACAACTTCCTGCCACTATACCTGCAGAGTGAGAACACACTGTCCCCCACCAGCATCTATGGTGACTTACTTTCATTTACTGCTCATTCACTTATCTTGTGCTAAATGTATTCTTCACATCTTACAGAAGCACTCTGATGGATACACAGTCTTATCAAGTGAGTACCACGGGCAACATTTGTTATCCATTTGCAGCACTAGATCTGAACATGGTAGGCAGTCAATAAACATTTGTTAGATTGATTAAGATTCCCAGATGGAGAATCCACATGGTTGGAAGGTACAAAAATGAATCTCCTCAAGTTCTTCCATTAAAAAAGGAACTCAAATTCAAGAGAACTCTTGGCACTTTCTTAGTGGGTTTCCATTTGATAAATACAGTCAGTCTTTGGGCTCACCCTTTATCCCCTCAGTCACAGGGTCTTAGGGCTTTAGTAACCGTGTGCCCCAGTCTACCTGTTCACTGTTCTTGGGCAAACAGAATCATTTGATACTGTAAAGTTTTGGGTTTTGGGTTTTGTGTGTGTGTGCGTGTGTATGTGTGTGTGTGCAGTGTGTGCCTGCAATATATCTAAATCTAGGAGAGATGTTAAAAAGCAATTTTAAAAAAAGGTAACATTTATTGTTGTTATTTTTACCTGCATCCTGTTTCTGGCTGTACTGCTTCCTTCTGAAGGGGACTTGGCACATATGTTGCTTGTGAGTGCCAGCTTTCCCATCTGTAAAGTAATCCCCTCCTTGATCCTCCACTCACTGGGGTATTTGGAAGCCTAGGTTGATAATGTCTATGCTCTGAGTGCTGGGTTGGACAAAAAGCATTGCACAAATAAAGGCACTCCCTCCTATTTATAGTGTACACAGTATCAGAAGCGTGTTTCATGTCCTGTCCCCTCTCTTGTTGCTCCTAACCCCCAAGTCTCCCCTCCACTTGTACCCAGAAGCACAATGGTTCAGATCTACCTGTCGTTGGATTAATTGCCCAGACCCCTGTGAAATCTCATCTTATTTTGCCAGCCTGCCTGTCTTTCATGGCTTTTTCAAGCTCCTCTCTTTATCGAGAAAAAAGACATCACTCGGGATGGCAATTCGTGGGTTCTGTTATTAGGTCAGCCTTTTCCTGAAGGGGCTCCTTGTCCCTTAAGCCATCTCCTCATCTGAAACTCACTTCACACTGTGATGGCTGGATGCAGCCACTCTGTTGCTCAGTTGCCTTGGCAACCGTTTCTGTTTGCTGGGAGTAAAGTTTACTGTTTGGTTGTCATTGTTTTCCCCCTCTGTCTCATAGTACAAGAGTGGCGAATAAACCCAGAGGATGAGGCAAAACAAAGGCAATGATCCAGAGTGTTGGGAGGAGAAGGGATAGCTAGTGTAGGAAACCTCTGCTGGGTGTTTGGAGCCTACAAAGCAATTATATACAATTATATATGTTATGTATATGAAGAAAACTCTTAAAAGCTAAATATAGTTTTTCATTTACATACAAATAAGTAGAGATGTTGACTGGACAGACAATTCCCCATGAGCAACACAGGACCCAAGGATGTCACAGGCTGTGGGTATCTCCTTAAGCTAGGCCAAACAGCCCCACCCCCAGCCTATTTCCCTTGTCCTCAGTGAGCATAGGTGTTATGTATTCACTGATATTTTCTGAGGATTCACAGCACATTCTGCCACAAACTATCCCAGGTGTTGTATGCATCACATGTATCCTTAATGTGAAAGCAGCTGTTCAGATGCCTCTGTAAAGTCATAGTATGCTTTTAGTACTGATTTTTTTTTTTTTTTTAATTTGAAAGATGGAGTGTTCTGACTTGTTTCAATTCTTAGGCCATACTTCCTACACATATCACTGTTTACTCTTTGTGTTCCATTCTTATATCACAGGAAGAAAGCTACAGTGAGGATAGTTTTGTTCACATACCATCTAGCTTTTTTTCTATTCTACATCATACTTTTTTTGTTTGTTAGTTGGTTGGGGTTGTTTGAAGTTTTTTTGTTTGTTTGTTTGTTTTTGCCATTTTACTGGTCAAGTCTTTATTGGACTTGGCTTATGTTCTGAATGTTGTGATAGGCACTTGGGTTCACTGGTGAAGAAAGCAATAGACCACCTCTGCCTTCATAGATGCTGGCTTACCTTAGTCCCATGGTCAATATAAAGAGCGATTCTTCTACTAGCAGAAGTGAGATGGAGGCTCCAGAGTGGACACCTCCAATATTTACAATAAATTACACTACCCGTCAGAGAGGGCCTTTAGAAACCATTATACTTGTACTGGCTAGTTTTGTGTGTCAACTTGACACAGGCTAGAGTTATCACAGAGAAGTGAGCTTCAGTTGGGGAAATGCCTCCATGAGATCCAGCTGTGGGGCATTTTTCTCAATTAGTGATCAAAGGGGTGGTGCCATCCCTGGGCTAAAAGCCTTGGATTCTATAAGAGAGCAGGCTAAACAAGCCAGGAAAAGCAAGCCAATAAGAAACATCCCTCCATGGCCTCTGCATCAGCTCCTGCTTTCTGACCTGCTTGAGTTCCAATCCTAACTTCCTCTGGTGATCAACAGCCATGTGAAAGTAAGCTAAATAAACCCTTTCCTCCCCAACTTGCTTCGTGGTCATGATGCTTGTGCAGAAATTAAAACCCTGACTAAGACAATACTCAACCATTCACTTAAAGTGCCAGTTTCTCTTTTAAGCTTTCCTTGAGCTAGTCACCACCTGCCATTGATCCTTCAGCCTTCCCTTGTGGCGTAGCAGCAACTTTACTTCCAGAACATTCTTCAAATCTACCCACCCACATTTCTCACCAGCGTTACTCCATAATGGTCTCTTAGCTGTTATTCCGGAGCCCATTCCTCTCTCCCTCTCTAATTCATTCTCCACACAGCTGACAGAGTGATCTTTTAAAAATGCAAATTGGATGACATCTTCCCACTTACCACCCTCCAAAGGCTACTCTGGAGTTGGATTGAAATCATAGCTCTCCACCCTCCCCCATACATCCCACCTCTCACCTCCCTGGCCTCACCTCCTTGACACCACAGGGACACAACACTTCCTTGTTCCCGTTACTGCTCCAACTACCGCAAGCACACTAAGAACTAAGCTCCTTGGCCACCATCCTCTCTCTCAATACGTTCACTCCTCCTTATAAAACATATCTTTTACCATAAGCATTTGTAACCATCAGTTGAATTTTTAAAAAGTAACAGGGATTGGGGACATAATAGGAGAATACTTACATAGCAGGTTGCAGTGTCCTGGGTTCAGTTCACAGTGCAGACAGAAAGTAATCACCGTCCTATACCTCCTCAATGGACAAGTTATCTGTACCCTAGAGGTCGCCACTGTTCATAGGCTCTTAAGAGTTTGTTTAGTGTCTTTTGATCTTGCGCAAGTTTTTCTTTACTTTTATACCCACTCCTTGGATTTGGTTCTGTTTCATGGCATTGACCCATCTTCTACTTGTGCAAGCTCTTCGATGTTACTTAAAGCTCTTAAATCTCACTTCTATTTCCAGGCAAAAATCACACACACTGTTCATTTAGTCATTTGACCTAGGCTGGTTTTCAAACACTTGTCTCCTTTGCTTTCTTTCCTCTTAAAACAATTTTACCTGTTTACTTAATTTCCTTTTAAAACATGGTGACTGGTTTAGCTATATATCCCAACCAGCTAGGGAAGACAGGATGAGTCAATTAACAGAAAATGTTTGGCTGGTGAAAAGGAAACTTGATCCAATGTTATAAAACGTTCATTGACCGCTTATGTGAAACTAGTTTGATGTCTGACCAATTAAACCTAATTAAAGGCTCTTCCCCGTCAAGCCAAGAACACCTTCCACTGGATTGTATGCAACGAACCCATGTACATATTACTAAGAAGATTTTGCAAGGGCTTCTGTGTTCTTAACTGTTCCTAGTATGTGCTGGAGCTTGATAAATAAGGTATCAAAATAATTATCATAAAATTATGCAAAAATCTAAGATCAGGTAATTAATGAAGAAGTATTTGAACTGTCAGTTGTGTCTTGAGCCCTAAAGGGAAAAATAATAACCTGACAATATAAGTGAAATATGAGATCAACCAATTAATTAGCAGAATAATTTAATCTGATACTCTGAAAGTAGGCCAATTAAAATGCACTGTTACTATTTAACATTGATTAAGCAAGGTGCTAGATTCTCAACACAGTTTGAAAATAGACCTTATCCCTACCCTCAGGGAACTTAAAGCTAATTTGAGCAGCTACGTATAAAGAGACAAAGGAACAGAAGGTGTGGTGTTGATTCATTTCCTGGAGCTCCTCTCTGTGGCCTGGAAATGCACAGGAAGGGCTGTTCCCACTACTCTTCTCTTCCAAGCTTCTCAGCTCATTTGTGAGCCTTGTCTCTCTCAGCCTCCGTAGAGGATGAGAAGGTCAAGATAGGGCAGAAGAAATGATCCTTTTGTTCAAAAGGAGAAAACTTTCAAGATATGAACTTTTCTATATTTGATCTATTTGATGGGAAGGAAAATCCCGGCAAGCATTAGTCTCTTCGGTAATTTGTTAGGAATAATTCATCAGTTGCAAATGAAACAACAATAATAAATACAAAACCAACCAAAGCTGTCTTGCTTTCCAGCACACTTCAGGGAAATGCCTGTACCCACTCTCAAACTTAATAATAAGGACACATCTCAAAGTAGCCCATTAGCTGCTCATTTGACTTGAAGGAATTCTGACCTTTGACATAAATAATAGTAATCTAAATGTAGTTATAATTTGCAAAATGCTCCTTAACCTCTCACCAGCCTTCTCCTAGGGAAATAATTAAGTTTTGTGGTCTCTGTTTCAACACCTGTGTTCTCAGTGCTTTCTGGCTTTTTTTTTTTTTTTTTAAATCAGTGTCCTGGTGCCTTAACTCTGTCTCTGGACAGAACCCCTGTTTATAAAACAAACTCCCTCTTTCTCTCTTCTAGATTTGGTATCAGTTTTGGGGATGATCTTTGAGATGCAAGTTTAAGTAGGCTGCACTGAGATTTTCTTTATCTGCTCTTCATAGGGACCCTTAGAGCCCATAGAAAAGATGCTGGGAGAGATGGTTCTGTGCAGGCCCTAAGCTATCTCTCAAGAGACTCTCTCAAGTCTCACCACAGATAAACATTATGGCACAGCTGGTAATGCAAAAAGCCAAATTATGAGATGGAGAGATGGCTTAGCATTTAAAAGCAGTTGCTGCTCTTAACAAGGACTCAGGTTCAGTTCCCACCATCAATGATGTGGTTCACAGCTGTCTGTAACTCTAGCCCCACGGGGTCTGATGCCTCTTCTGACCTCTCCCAGTACAGGCAATGTTAGAGGCACATATATACATGCAAGAAAAATGCTTGTATACATAAAATGAAAATAACTTGTTATTGTTTAGATTTTTTTCAAAGCATATTTCAAAGCATTGTTGTTTAGATTTTTTCAAAGCATATTTTTAATAAGGGTTCTTAAATGCTTTAACCTCCCTTCCAGCCCACCACCCACCAGAGGTAGTGGAAAAGAAAAGTTATTAGGATACAAGGGAAGTAGACCTGTTTATAAATTGTTCTTTGGAGCAAATCCAGTCTTCATTGTCAGGAAATCACCAGTTCAGTTCATAGAAATCAATGGCAGCAGCTCAATCCACTTGTAAACAATTCACAAATTATCCAACAGTCCAGTTCAGTAGAGTCGGGGATAGCAAACACGCATCAGCAGCAGTGGCACTACCTAGCAGAAACAGCCAGGCCTCAGTCAAATAAGCAGGAGTTAGCGGGAATGACTAGGCCCAACAGGGATGCTAGGAGAAGTTCTCTGTCATGCCTCTCTCAATGAAGTGGAGGTCGGCAAAGATACCAGACCCACAGTGTGTTGCAAAGCTGGCCATACCAGCCTGTCAGTGTCCACTGAGTCCTATTTACACTCCTTCTGAACATCACATGTCCTCCATAGGTCTTGCCTCACCTTATGTCTTGCCTCAACATGTGAGTCTGTCTTAGCAAAACTCCACATGAGTCCATATCAGCTGACATCACTCTGCTAATTGGCCTGAGTTTGAGGAAGTGGCAAGAAGCCACCAGAACACCACCAGAAGTTTTTTTTGGTACACTTCTCTGTATGGAGTCATGACAAACAAAGCTCAGCTACTCAGTGGGAGCAGAGAATCCTTCAGCAAGCAAACATCCTTTCACCTGTATACGCTTCAGGAAAACACTCCTTCGCGTTTGCCCCAGCAAAACACCATCCGACACAACTGACTTTCCAAAGGAACCAAAGTTTCCAGTTCAACTCTTCTGTTTTGTTGAGACAGGGTTTCTCTGCATAACCCTGAGGCTGTCCTGGAACTTGCTTTGTAGTCCAGGTAGTTCCTGAACTCACCGAGATCCACCTGCCTCTGTTTCCCAAGTGCTGGGACTAAAGGCAAGTGTCACCATACCTGGCTGAAAATAATTCCCTTTTGAAAGACCAAAATAAATGATCACTTGTCAAACTATGTCATGGGATGTGCTGGCACATGAAACTACAGCTGGGTGGGTAGCACACACCTGCAATCACAACACTAGAAAGGTTGAAGGCATGAGGATCCTGAATTTGAGGCTAGTCTGAGCTACAGAGAACCCATTTCACAAAACTAAATAAAGTATTGCTTCTGTTAATAATAAAATATTAAATTATTGGGTACAAGCACAAAGCAGTTTGGACCATATCTGCTAGGGCTGTTACTTATTCCAAAGCAACATTAGTGACATTTGTAGTCTACTTATGCGTTCATGACTCTAAGTTTAGATGTATTTGCCTAAACCAAGGATGCTTCGAATAGTTTGACTTGATGATGAGACAATAAAAACTATGGGCATCATAGTTTCTTTTACCCATGGAGGATGCCTTCCTTCTCAGCCCCTTAGGGGATGCTTGAAACTGCACTCTAAATTCACTCCAGTGCTGTGCTTTTCCTATTTGTCTTGTAACATAGCCACATTGTACAGTCAGTATCCCTCTATCTGTCCATGGTTTATACCCTAATCCAACCTTTGCATCTCTACTCTTGTGTTTGATCACTACTAAATAAACTAGGAGTTAGTTGAGCATAAGCATTCCAATAACCATAATAATAGGTCTGATTACTGTGATTGAGTATTAGTGACAGAAGAATGGGGAACCTATACAGTCTGGGTGTGGTGGACAAAGGGATGAATTGTGTCCTAGACAGGTAAAGTGGGATGATGGGAGATTTTTAGTATGCTGGTTATAACTACTCTAAATTGAAAACATACTGTTTATTTTACAAATGTTTGACCATGGTCCTACACATGAGTACTTAAAATCATGAGTAAAGAGTAGCACTGTAATTGAGCTCTTACCAAAGCTAAATTTTCCTATGTGTATTATTTCCTTTTATTGTTATGACCAAGTATCAGACAAAAGCAGCTTAAGAGAGGCAGAGTTGATTTTGGCTTACAGTTTGAAGGGACACAGTCTCTCATGGAACGGAAGCCATGGCAGCAAGAGCATAAAGCAGATGCTCACATGATGCCGGAAGAAGAGAGAGACAAATGTCGATGTTCAGATTCTGTTCTCCTCATTTTTAATTAATACCATATGAGCAAATGTGAAGGAATGCATACGCATGTGTACATGTACATGTGGAGGTGAGAGGTAGATACTGGGAGTCTTCATTACCTCTTTTATTTGCTGAGACAGGATCACTTACTGAATCTGGAGCTCGCCAATTCATCGAGACTAGGTGGCTGCCCAGCCTTAACCTCCCACCGTCTCTAACTATTCAGTACTGAGATTACAGGCATGTGCTGTCATGCTCTGCTTTTAAAGTAGATCCCAGGCATTTGAACTCAGGTCTTCATGCTTGTACAACATGCACCTTTCCTGCTTCACCATCCCATCTATCTGCATCATTTTTAAAAAAAATTCAGTCTTTTACCCTAGCCAATGGAATAATGCCCCCCCTCCCCCACATTCAGGGTAGATTTCTTTTCCAGAGGTGTATTTCCTGGGTGGTTCTAATCCAGTCAAGTTGACAGTGAAAACTAACCATCATACCAGATGTTATTTCAAAGTCCTCACAACCTGTAGGGCAGGCCTTATATTCACACCTTGTAGAGGTAAACTGAACTCTCAACATTAAGTAACAAGGTAATTGGCTCATTTATGCCTAGTATGAATTTACTGCCATGGTTCCTCTATGCTCTTGGTCCCCTTGGTGACAATGTCAGGGTATAAAGGCGACAGTGGGTGCTTGGACATAGCTTCCTATGTCTCATTAGTTCACACAGTTCTTACGTGCACTGGCTTCCTCTTTCTTTTCATGTGTTTTATATATTTACAATATTATAACAATTTGCTGAAACATGGATGTTAGTATTTCCATGGTGACGACTCCTCCTTCTCTGTGCTTACATCTGCCCTGTAATAATCATCTAATTAACTGGGCTTACTTATTTACCGCCTTGCATTATTTTCCTGTTCAGCTCAGTCTAAATCATAATGCGTACCCCCTACTTCTGCTGGAAAAGAATAGAGGAAAAAATGGAGTAGTCTTTTTTTTTTTTTTTTTTTTTTTTTGACAGTTGCAATGTATCACTTTCTTTGTCCTGAGGGCTAAAACAATATTTGAAATTGCAGCAAATTGGGATCCCTGGGCCAAATCCATCTTTCTCTTCAGAGCTTTCTCCTCTTTCTTAGAATTCCTTGAGGTCTCTCATTATTTAGTGTCCCTAATACAATGCCTGGTTCCTTCATGTAAAATGTACAGTAGCCTCTCTCGAACTCCGGTCCCCAGCCCAGAATTTGTGGATCAAACAGTGTTAGGGCAGGTTATGCTGCTTAATTTTTTATCTACCATTTCTGGTTTTAATAATTACTACTTGAATGGGAAGGTCTAAGACAGAAAGGACAATGGAAGTGAATGTATTTATTTGTGTCCCTTGGGCTAGAATGGTATTGTTTTGATGTGTTAGTGAGGAAGTAGTTTTGGATACATTGAACAAGACCTTTTCCCTGGGGTCTAACCTGGGTTCCTTTGGTCATTTTATCCTAGAATATTCTAGGGATAGAAGACATGGGATACTTAGTTATCATTGAACATACATCTGGTTAGCCACAAGAGTCAGGTCAGAAACCTCTCCGACTGGCTCCTGCTTATCCTCTCTTGTCTTTCTCTGAGCTGAATGACTGAGGTCAATGAATGACTCTAAAATTAAAGTCAGGGCTGGTGAGATGGCTTAGCAGGTAAGAGCATTGACTGCTCTTCTGAAGGTCCTGAGTTCAAATCCAGACAACCACATGGTGGCTCACAACCACCCATAATGAGATCTGATGCCCTCTCCTGGTGCCTCTGAAGACAGCTACAGTGTACTTATTTATAATAATAAATCTTTGGGCCAGAGCAACCAGGGGCTGAGCAACCGGGATTGGCCAGAGTGAGCAGGCCGACCAGAGCAAGTAGAGGTCCTAAAAAAGTCAATTCCCAACAACCAGATGAAGGCTCACAACTATCTGTATAGCTACAGTGTGTACTCATATGTATAAAAAATTTTAAGCATTTAAAAAAAATAATGTCTTTCTAACCGTATCTTGTTCTAAAACTAAACACCACAGGAAAATAGATGGTGATCTAGAATAGCCAGCACACCTTTCCACAGGGAAGTTGGTAGGCAACTGGAGAGGAGAGTGTAGCAGGCTTGAGGAAGAGCCCTTTGCATCATGCTGACTGATATGGACACACTCGTCAATGGTCCAGAGAGCTTTAAAGTCAGTGAAGCAGAGCAACAAGGGGATTACTTCAATTATGCAAATCGATGACCCAGTTAGGAACCTCCTTTGTACACAGAGACCCAGCACTCACATGGTGGGTCAGTTGTTTAAATGGCCAAATTTCACATGGTCTCATTAACATTTATTCTTAAAATGCACATTCACCCAACTAACATAATAGCCTGGATTTTGGAAATGAAATTTTCTCCAAATGTGTAAGCGCCTCTAAGTAGTTTAAAAAGTTTAAAAACCCCAGTAAGTACTTTACATAGAGCCTGTTAATTGTTAATATAAGTTCTAAAAAAAAAAAATAGAAGTTGGCAGAAAGGATCGTTAGAATGCAGATGGTGCAATTATAGACTGCATCCTGACTCTGTCATTGATTATGATTGCTGTCCCTCATCAAGTCAGAGGTGGTTGGAGAAGTCTGCATTGTATCCTGGGTTCTCTGGTGTGGTAGTAGGGAAGGGACAGACTCTAATATATCTTTATCATCAGAACAATACATAAGGTTGAATGACACTTAAAAAAAAAAAAAGATTTCATTATTCAAAAGCTGCACTTGTCCATACATGGAGGGCTGGATGTGGTTGTTTGTCTCCAACTGTATCTTTTCACCTTTTCACTGTTTTTTTTTCCTGTAGTACCTACCCACCTTCACAGCATCTTCAGAAGTGCAATTTCATGAATAAAATTTGAAAATAACTTGAAGGTGGTTGATTGCTAAGGAAGGCAGTTGCCTCTGCTTCTCTTAGAGACATGTTAATAAAATACCAGCGAGATTCTTCATTCCAAATAACCAGCAAGAAATGTGCAAATGTAAAGAAATTGATTCAATGTCTGACAGGTAATATAAAATGACCATACCACTAATACATTAAAATGTATAGTTTAAATATATATGTATTTAATAATTTATATAGTTTGTATATAATAGTATATACTAATTTTATACCATTTATATATAATAGTATATAGTATAAACTATATAATAGTATATATAGTTTAATATATATTATAATTATATAATATATTATAATATTACAAATATTTATTATATATGTATATAAATACATATATGCTTAACATATGATACTTTTTATTTAAATTACATTATTTAGAAAACTTAGCTACTTATTGTAGAAAATTGGATGCTAAGTCTTAAAAGGTCTATAATGGTAGTCCCTATGGCATATTTCAGAAGGTTAATTTTCTCCACAGACTGTGGTAATTTTAACAAGAATATCCTAATATGAGTCAATTGCTCACAGACAACTTCCATGTATTGAAAATTGGGTCTGAAATAGGATTCTGGACTGTCATTTTCATAAATTAGATGGATGCTATGCATGTGGTTCCATTTTTAATAATTTTAAAATCTGAAATGAATAATAAGACCCCATTGAAAACTTTTTTTTTCCAAGAAAAAGGTATTGGTTATCTTCATCTGATTGCTTCATTCCTGGCCCCAGGCTTTATATGGGCATTGCATCCCAGCAAGAGACACATTGCTGTTCTTTCTTAATGCAATTTCCAAAGACAACAAAATTAAGCTTATAGATGGGGTGTAGGTTGCAAGTTGCCATGTGAAAACACTGAGTTGTCTTGAAAGTCTCCTCCTGTTTTTGAAAGAATTATGATTACTCATAATAATAAAATGCAGAAATCTTGCTTCTATGCATCTGTCTATTAATAGATATTTAAACTTTCAATAAAGGTCCAACACTTATTTGTGAGGTTTGAGCTGAGATCACAGAAATGCTAAGGTAGAAGATGAGTATCTCATGCTCTCCAAGGTCAAGAATAAGAAGGTAGACCTGACTCCATTTGTCACTATGTTGATCAAAGAATGATGAATTTAACAGGAGAATCCATCTTGAGAAAGACACTTATACCAGGTGAACTTTGAAGTTTGCCTTAACTTCACTGGTGCTCAGTTTATTAGATCAACCATCCAGAGAGTCTATAAACCATGTATGTGATGTCAGCAGCTCAAAATTCCTTGGGTGGCCTTCTCCCAGGAAAACGGAATTCTTCATATCTTCTGGGTACATGCAGTGTTGGATGCATAACCTTAAACAACACAAAACAAATTCTATATCATGTGCCTATACAATGAACATAATACCCACATTAAATCAAATTTAGCTGATTTGAATTATGTTTGATAGTCGATATGACTACTTGTGTAGATTTTAAACATATATAATTTTTGTTTTGACAGTGTCCCCCGTGCCCCTCAACCATTTCTTATTTTGGAAGATCATTTATTTTCTTGAGATGTCAAGTAGTTTAGGCGCATGTATAAAGCCTGAAGATCTTGCTTGGTAGATTATCAGACATTAGCAGGGTTGGAGACTATGGAAGATGGACTTCTCCCTCAGAGTCAGCTTTGGACCCCACCTCCTGTTTCCTTGGTAACACACTAATTTTAAGGAAAGAGGAGGAAGCATAATTTTCTCTTAAATGAAAAACAATGTTAAAGGATGGAAGAAGGATCACATTTTTCTTCTTTAGGATTGCAAACACTGCACAAAGGGGAGGAAGGTGAAGGTAGTTAGGGCTTTGTTAAACACTACAGAGAGAAGCATTGTCTCCTGGTAAATCACTGCTGTTCTACAAATTAAATTTTTTCCCTTTGGTTCTTTTAATCTACTTTGTTATATGATTTTTGGTGCAAAGAATGGGATGCCAGTTGTAACACTGGCCCTAGGAGGAGATGTGGCATTCCAAACTACACAAAATACTGTGTAAGATTACAAAACTATGCTATTACCTCTTCCCTTAAGACTTACTCCAAAGGCACCAGTCAATCAAACGAGTCGAAGTTGTTCCTCAGGAAAATTTCTTGTTCCAGAAACTTCCAGAAATATGTTATAGGGCCAGAGAAACTGCCCAATGAGCAAAGGCACCACCAATCTTTGACTTTTGACTGCTTGAGTTGGATCCCTAGAATGTACATAATGGAAGGAGAGAACCAACTCGCACAAGTTTTCTGTCTTCTCACCTCCAAACGTGCATCACGGTCTACAAGTAAACTTATACATACACCACATTTACATACATACCACATTTACACACGCACCACATTTACACACACACTACATTTACACACACCACACTTACACACACACCACATTTACACACACACCACACTTACACACACACACCACACTCACACACACACACCACACTTACACACACACCACACTTACACATACACCACACTTACACATACACCACATTTACACATACACCACATTTACACATACACTCACATATAGAGACACACACCACACACAAACACACAAGCATATATGTAGGTACATACACACACTCAAATACTCACAGACACACATGCATACAATCACATCACACACACATATATACATGCATGAATGCACACATGTACATTCACACATATATACATAAACCCACACTTACACATACACATATACACATACCACACTGAAATACACAGATACATATGCATACATGCCTATATATACAAACACAGAGAGACACACATATACACATGCATCCACGCATGCATGTACACATACATACATACATACACATATAGACACACACTATTACTACCACAAGTCAAAGGATAATTGCAATTAAAAAACTGTTAAAAAAAAATGTCAACCATATGAGATGTTTTCTGTTGAGGAAAGGAGAGGAATAATTATTCTCTTAAAGCAGTGTTCCTTCCTAACAGTGTGTCCCTTTAGTACAGTTAGTCATGTGGTGGTGACCCCCCAACTATAAAATTATTTCATTGATATTTTGTAACTGTAATTTTCCTAGTGTTATGATTCATAATGTAAATATCTGGGTTTTCCCATGGGCAACCCCTGTAAAAGGGTCATTTGACCCCAGAGGAGTCTTTACCCATAGGTTAAAAGCCATTGCCTTAATGACATGTGTATGAGGTATGTACATCCACCAGAAGCTCCTCATTGACAATTGTGTGGAGATGCTTCTTACTCTACCAGCATGCTCTTTGCAGAAAGTGTCACTTTCCCCTGCTTTCAGACACCCCCCCCCACACACACACACTTTTTTCATTCAGATACTGGTCCAAGTCCTAAGAATACTCTAGGCATTCTCACTCTCTCTCTCTCAAGACATTCTCCTTCCCACCACATACAAGCCACTAAACTATTGTTTAGCTAGCCTGATTCCTAGACCTCTAACTCAGACAGTGTGATGCCGTCTTCTCCCTTCATCCATCCTTGTGATCTTGGCAGCTCTACAGTCTCCAACTACTTTGCTCTGCTGTTTCTTTCTGCTCATACTCTAATATGATTGACTCTGAGTTTTATTTTAAGTCTGTGCTAAATTATTTTATCTATGAGACTAAGGGCCTATAAAAAAAGACCCTATGTTCTATGGCAATAGATTTTAGATACTAAGACTAAAGATCTTCATTTATTTTCTGTTGAAGGGGAGAAGTATGGATTATACTGATTGAAGCTGACCACTTCCTTTATGCCTTCAGTATTAGCCCTGAGGCTCAGAACAATCACATAGAGTCTATCATGGGATAATAGGACTGAATTTAGTGAAACTGTAATGTGAAAACACTTTGCTGTGGGCTTGTCTTGAGATGACCTCTCAGAACATCAGAGATGAATCAGAATTAAGAAGATATGAAGGGGTAGGTAAGGTTGACATCTCCAGGAGACAAACAGCTTTGGAAAACACCCAACTTTCTCTAAGATATTGCCCTATACTTTCCTCAAAGACAGAGGCTATAATGTTATTTTTAACCTCTTTTAAAGTTATCTTTAATTAAAAATATAGTTACACTATTTCACTTCCTCCTTTACTTCCCTCACTCCAATCCATCCCATTCCTCCCCCTTTCAAATTGATGGAATTCTTTTTCTTTAACACACACACACACACACACACACACACACACACACACACACACACACAAATATATAAATGCAACCTACTGAGTCCATATGGCTTTTATGTGTATGATCTCAAGGATGATCACTTCCTTGTGGATAACCAATTGGAGGACTCATCTCTGGGCGAGGCTAATTTTCCCTCTCTCAGAAGCCACCAGTTGTCTGTAGTTGTTTGTCTACTGATGGTATCCCATAACATTTTCTGCTTCCATGTTAGCATGTCTAAGTCAGCTTGTGAGATAGTGCTTCTCTCAAATGACAAAGAAGCCACATCCATGATACCTCAACAGGGTGGCTGTCTAAGCAAGACTCCAACAATAAGAGTGTGGTATCAATTTTAAGTTACAACTGGACTGGGTGAGGATATCAGGTGATGTTATAAAGAATCATTTCTGGTTATTAAGAATGTTTCTGAAAGAAGTTAGCATTTTGAATATGTGGATTGAGTACAGAAGACACACTGTCACCCAGTGGATGTGGGAATTGTTATGTGCCAAGGATCTGGATAGAAACATGTAAAGGCAGAATCCTTCCTGTGTTTTAGAGCTGGGACACATTCCTTCTCTGTCTTGGACATTGAACTCTAGGACTTGCACTAGTGGTCCCTTGGCTTCTCAGGCCTTTGGCTTAGAAAAGTAAGAGTTTCACTATTTGACTCCTGTGGTTCTTGGGCCTTTGGCCTAGGACTGAGCCAAGTTCAATGTTCCTGTTTCTCTAGTTCATGGAAGACATACTGTGAGACCCCCTTGCTTCCATAATCACATAAGTCAATTTCCTGATAAATCTGTTCGTTCTCATATGTATCTGTAACTATATCAATCTATAGTGACATCTATATCTATGTCTATTAATATTTATCAGTATATATGTATATCCACATTATTTCCATTTTTTTTTCTCTCTGGAGAACTCTAATGACTTTAGAGACCTTGGGCCATTTTTTCGAATTAACTCTTAGTGTCTCTTTTTCACCTCTTACTGACTCATGTAAACCACATGAAATTGGTTGGCACCCTCCACAGGCT
>JADRCD010225405.1:0-69686 GCA_019843815.1 Montemys delectorum | reverse complement strand
AAAAAAAAAAAAAAAAAAAAAAAAAAAAAAAAAAAAAAAAAAAGTAAAACCACTTTTCTTAGACCTGCCAGGTGAGAATCTGCTCATAGAAGCGTTTCCCTAGTAACAGGTATCCACAGGGACATGCAGCTGGGAGCAGAGGAGAAGGTGCAGACAGAGCGTTTCATCCTAGCAGGCTGTGAGCTTGGCTTGGGAGAGCTGCTGGGGCTCCAAGACTTCGCAGCAGTGAGGCAGGTCTCAGCGGGTGCATCGTGACGGAGTGGCACATGCGCAAGGAGCCAGTGTCTAGTCTGAGGAGTGCTCAGCATCAGAGGCAAAGGATCTTCTGAGTGCACACATCTGAGGGAGAGGCTAGACTCCGTGATCCTGTGGTCCCTTGCACAGATGTCTTACATATATCACCAAAGTAGATTATGCTAATGGGGCACCCTAAAAGGACAAAGAGGCTTAGGACTAAGGGGCTTCCTAGGGACTCAACTTCCGGTTTACCCATTATTCAGAGCAGGACTCAATCTGTCTACTCTCCTGTCTCCTTCTCCTCTAGAGTGCTGCTTCCAGATCAGGTGGCCAGAGAGATAGGTGGCCAGAGAGATACCAGATCAGGTGTAACCAAGGGAACAGCTGTTGCCTGGCTTAAGACGGGGTGGCTCCCTTGGAGCATGTTGGAGCAAGTGTCTGCTTTGTCATGTCCGAAGGGCTTTCTTTCCACCCAATGAATGACATCTCCCGGGTTCTGTGTCGTGCGCGCAGGACAGACACACAGACGACAGGCAAGATTCTTCTGCAGCCATACTTTATTCCATCTTCCAGAGGGCGACCCCCCACACCCCCACAAGCACTGCTTATATATGCCCTGGAGCGGCATGCTCATCTCTGATTGGCTGTTTGCTCATTACCTCATGAGACACCTCGGGATAGGCTGTGACTTGGCGTTTTTGGCCCTAGCACATGCGCAGATGGGCTGAGACTTAATGGAGGCTGCCGGCTTGGGTGTGGCTCTCTACAGTTCTGCATTTCAGTTTTGCCATGATTCTTAGTGGCAACTGGGATACTCTGTGGGTGTCTAGAAAAAATCTTAGCCAATACCATACAGGTGATCTGGCTCTTGGAACCGTGGTGGAGATATGGGGTTCACTGAGAGAAAAGCTTGTTCTTGTGAAAGAAGGTTGAGGCCACAGCCTTTCTGACCTCTAGAGTGTTGGTAGAGACATCTGCCTACATCTCAAAACATTGCTCCAGCCTTACTTCAGGGTCACAATTAGGTCGTCAGTGGGTTATGATAGAGATAAACTTGGTGTGCCAGTTTTACAGGGTGGGATGCTAGTCAGACCCAGGGGTTAAGATCCTGATGGATCTGCCTTCCAGTTTTGTGTCAGTCCTGTGTGTGAGAATGTGCCTTGTAATGAGCACCCTTGGGGACCTATGGACATGCTGAGGTGTGAAGCATACTTATAGTGTCTTGTGTTCCTACCAGCTCTAATGTTCTAAGATCCTAGGGTTAAACTGCACACAATTAATCTTAAGGAACTGGGACCATAGCCCTGGAGGAGAGAGCTAACTTTGAAGCTCACCGCCTCATAACTGTGTGATATTAAGCAACACTAAGTTCTGTATCTCAGTTTCCTCACCTGTAACTGGACACTGTACAGAGGGTGGTTGTGAGAGAGCACAGGGGTGGCTACGGGAAGGAACCAGGCAGTGGTCGTGCCTAGCAGGAGCCACCTTCATGCCTATTCTGATTGCATAGGTGAGCAAACTCAGCTGTAGAAAGATTGTAACCATTGTTAAAGATCTGTACTTGCATCCTGCTATACCTGTCAGCTTTCTGTTATGGTAACAAGCACCTGAGATAAATCAAGTGATAAAGCAAAGAGGTTTATTTTGGCTCACAATTTAGAAGGTCCTGATTCATGATCAGTTGGCTCTGAAACAGCACATCATGGTGAGAATATGTAGGGGGTAAAAAAAAGCTGCTTGGTGTATGGCTGGCAGGCACGAGAGAGAAGGGATGTCTAAGACAATGTACCTGACCACCTGTCTCATGCTTCTCATGGGATATTCAGGAGTCAGCTCTCTCCTTCCACCTTCTTGAGGCAAAGTCTCTCTCATTTCTGCCCCAGGCCTCTGTCCTCTAGGCCAGCTGGCCTGCGAGCTTCCACGCGAAGCAAGCTTGCAAGCTTCCAAGCTTCCACTACCTTCCTTAGTGCTCCAGGTTTGTGTGTCAAGGACTTTTACCTGCTTAGCCATCTCACTGGCCTCATGAACTGGCCATGAACTCTATGATTTGATTGCCCCTCACAACTTAAGCCCAGATTGTGAGAAGTATGGCTGCTCCCATTTTTATAAGAAAACCAAGGCCCGGGGAGGCTGAGGGACCTGCTGAGAGCCTCATAGCTGACAGGAGCTACAACAGGAACTCCAGCCTGGAGTTTTAGATTCAGGTTACTGGATGCTGAGTGTTCCTGGTACAAGTGGCTCCCAGTGCTCCTAAGCTGTCATCAGGCCACACTCAGAGCTCACGGTCTTCATGGGGGGCATCCATTCTGATGCTCATAATGGCCCTGCAGCTTGATTCTATTTCATTTCATTTTTCTGACCTCAAAGAATGAGAGAGCCTATGGCTGGGACCTTAGGAAGGCTCTGGCGCCCACGTTCCTGACCACCTTATTGTATTGCTCATCTGTTAATTCAAGCTTACCTAGGGCGGCTGAGTAACAAAGAATGAGATACAGCCCCTGTTGTGTCCCCCATAGAAATGTGTTCTGGCTCACTTTGGGAGCCTGAGCTTCAGGGGATCCTTCTCTCTGCTTGTCCTTATTTCTTTGTGGAATCTCTATAGAAAGTCTCACCTTCTGCAGACTTTGCGGCATCAGGAATTCCCATACCTGGGAACTGGGAAGCCACAGGACATAAGTGTATTCATGAATATTCTCTGGGACACCACTGGATCCTCTTTAACGCTCTGCTCGCTCTACAGGTGATAACCTTGCGACTTCAGGACAGTCATGGAAGGATGAGGCAAGCCCCGATACCTGACAGCCACGGACACTCTTGTTCCTCTGTTGATCCCTGCATCTCCAAGGCTGGTACAGCAGCTAGATTGGGAACGCTGGACATCTGGAAACTTGATTTGTTACTGTGAAGATGTTCAATGGCCTGTCGTGCAGGTCTGCTGAGGAAATCATACGATTCTTTTCACGTGCTGACGTCGCTCCCACATCCTTCAGAGACAGACCCGCCAGGACCCTCACGACCAATATCTTAGCAACCCCGTAGCCTGATCAGTGCAGACTCAGCTGACGACCCCCAAGAAGTCCCCAGCATCACTCCCTGTGAGCTCTTCTGAGGCCTTGCACAGCTGAAACCTGCTTCCAGCCTGTCTCACCAACAAAGAACACCAACCCTACTGCCAGAAGCTTCAGTGGCCAGCTGAAAGGGCTGTCCTTCTGGGTAGACAGTTCCCAAGAGAAACTTGGGAACCTGTAGGATCCACGGCAGCAGAGCCGTCTCCAGGCCCTGTGAGCCACTCTGTGCTGGAAAGCTTGAAGTCTGGGTGCTCTGCAATGGAGCATTTCTGGGCATAGGGACTTCTCTACCTCCTGTGGCTCAGACCCTGGAGAGAACACAGCCGAAGGGGTGATGTCAGGAAAGGGCACTGGACATCACCCCCTTCTGTCGAGGTGTTCTTCCATGCATTCACAAGGGAAACAGCCTCTGACACATGACCTCTTATGCATGACTCTGTACATGGGAACTGTGAGGTCCTCACGAGTCCATCCTGGGGAACGTCCCACTACCTCATACTGCCCCACCAGATTCCATCATAAAGTGAGGGTGTCCCTGGAGAATGCGGCCCAGTGAGGTGATAAGGCCTACTGGCAGGTGGTAGCAGGCTGCCTTCTCTTTCTTTTTGTCCCTAAGCCAGCTGAGACCTGAGAAGGGTGCTTTCCTCCGAGGTCTGGATGCACCACTCACTGCCATCCCTCTTCAGGCTATGGAGTCCTCCTCTCTGGGAGCCATGGGAAAGGTGGCCTCCCAGATGTGGGAGACAAGTGCCTCTGTTGTTCTGGCAGAGGCAGTCCGGGTCGAGCAGGGTGCTGGAAGGGGACACACAGGCTTTGATTCTAAGTTGTTTCTTCCTCCCCAGCCCTCCTCCCAGCCCACCTGTGCAGAAGGTCCCCTCTCCCTGCCTCGGTCGGCTGAGCTGGCACAAAGAGCTTCACTGAGCCCAGGGTCAGGGGCATCAGATTAGCCACTCAGCAGGCCTAAGAGGTGGAGCCTCTGTGAGCTACTTTCTGGGGATAATGTCTGTTTGTTCTAGGCACAAACACAGGTCTGTTGGGAAGGACCTGGAGAGATGGCTCAGAAACTAGAGCTCTCCCTCCCAAAGCTCAGATGGAGTCTCTGGGCACAAAGCCAAAGCCAAAAACAAAACAAAATGAAACAAAACAACAACAAAAAAAATCTATGTTGTTAAAATTCCCATCTTGATATAGATTTCTGTAGTCACCTTCTACATGAGTAAAAAATAAAATGAATAAATTGCAAAATTAATCTTTTAAGAACACGTTTAATGAAGTAGAAATTAAATTGTCTCAACATGAGAGTGAATCCACCACCCAGAGTTATTTTTGCCCTAGATTTCTTCTCACTTGCTTTGCTGTTCTCAGTGCTTGGTTCCTACTATATGACTCACGAGAGTTACTGGAGGTCCAGCCATCATATCTGCATCCCAGCCAGCAGAAAGGCAGAAGGAAGGATGGGAATCCTTTCTCCTTTCCCTTAAGGGCATTTGCTGGAAGTCTGCTTTAGTGGTTGAACTTAATCTCAAGACCACAAGGAAACTGAAGAACGCTTTGTCTATTTGAGATAGTTAGGCACCCATATAAAAAGTAGGGGTTCTGCTACTAGGCAAAGAAGAGTCATGAGCAGTACACACCAACAACATCAAATTCAAAGATCAACAGATCTACTACAGCCCCGATTAGGTAACAAGGTCCAGAGAAGTCCGAGAATCAGCAGTGAGCACACCACCAAGCCTGTGGCGTTGGATTCTCAGCATATGCTTGGTTTCTTCTCAGTTTCTTGGCTTAAATAGAAAGGCTCCATTTCAAAGGGAGCTTGAGGGCCACTCAGCTGAGAGCTACAGGACAGGGGCAGAATGGTGACCAAGTTTTCATGTCCAGATCTGCCTGGCCCTGAGTCATGGTAGGTGAGGAACTACTCACAAGGTCTCTGCTCTGGGCCTGTGGGGTGTGCCTCTCTTGCCATGATCCTGTCCCCTGCCTCAGTGTGGGTGAGTCTCTGTCTCGTGTTGGTGCTTACTGTGGGGCTGTGGAGCTGTGCTTCTGACACTCTGCTTGTGTTTCAGGGAGCAGGCTGTTGGAATGAGAGCTTCTGGGAGGCGCGATGTCTCCCTCAAGATTGTGCTGGCTATGGGCTGCCTTCTCCTGGCTGGCTTTTCAGGGACCTCATCTGCAGGTGAGATGCCGCAAAGGCCGGACCTCCATTCAGCCAGGCTGCTAGGGGAGGGAGCTCACAGGGAGTCTCTCAGGTGGGGTCCTCACTGAACACCTTGGATTCTGGCAAGCCTCATCCTGCCCCAAGTTTTCTTAGGAAATGACAGGCTGGCCTAGAATCATCCCAGGTTGCAAACTCAGCATCTGCCCGGATTCCGTTGCAAGTGAAGCTAGTTGGAAAGGTTCTCCGTGGAGCTGAGACTTCCCTCGTGGAGAACCCATCTCTCAATTCAGGACAGTTGGAGAGGGGAGGAGACATTGTTGTAAGATATTTTGAATTTTTAAAGGAGACCAGAAATTTGGATTTTTATTAAAAAATCTTGTTTTTAAGTGTTAGCTGCTAACACAAAATTTAGAATCTGCCCAGAAGAGAGTCAGGGAGTGGGGAGGGAGAATTCAGCAGAGATTCGGCATTCTACCTCTGGTCTACACAATTTCAGAGCATCCTTCCCCACAGTGTGCCATCAGGTCAGGATCTGGGCCCATAAAGCCTCTTTTGGGCGCAATACCCTCAGCAAGGATTAGATTGTGTTTTCCTTTTTTTGTTGTTTAGTTTGGTTTATATATTAAGATAGGTCCTCACAAGATAGCCCTGCTGGGCTTAAACCTACAGATCAGCCCCTCTCTGCCATTGGAGTTCTGGGATCAAAGGTATGTACCACCACACCCAGCTCTTTTCTCTTTGAGACAGTGTCTCTTTCAGAATGATCCAAGCTAGCTTCACACTTGCAATCTTCCCTCCTTAGCCCTCTAAGTGCTAGGGCTACAGGCCTGTGTTACAGCCCAGCACCCTACTCAGATCTACCTTACTATCTCAGTAGTGTCTACTTTGCTCTAAGTGGCTTGTTTATTTTATCTTGTGAGGTTTCTTTTTTTTCCTTTTATCTCGTGGTACCAAACAAGTGATCTTTAAGTAATTTTTAAATTAAGATTAGAAGCACAGGACACTTTACCCAGGCTACATTGAATAACTGGCACCTTTGGTAGACACTGGAGGTACAAAGTACAAATCTTAGAACCTGAGCAGGAGTTTATTTAATAAGACCACCATGGATACCATTGCACATCTTAAAATGCTATTATTACTCAAATTTTTTGCTCTTCCATGATAGAGGATGTCACATTGAATTGCATCGCTTACCAATCCTCTGAGGGTAGGAAGCATTCTGTAGCATAGAATGCTTTCACCATGATTTCAAAATCTCCTCAGTTCTTGGGTGACATAGCAAGTAGGCAAAGTGTCAGTATTCAGTGCAATGATTTACGACATCGCCTGAGTTCATTCATCTGCTCTTTCAATTAATAAACACAAAGTAGGTATTGACTCCGGGCTAAGAACTGCATTTGGGTTTATGTTTTGGGGTTATTCAGCTTGGGGAGTGTTCAGATATTTCTTGGGTGTTTCCTCCCACACCCCATTTGCATATAAACCCTTTGGAATGGAGGCTGTGCCTCTCTCTGGTGCCCTTCAGTCTGTGTTCTTTGGGAAAGAAGTAGAAATTGCCTTTGTCATTCATGCTTTAAGTAGTCGTAGCTTGCATTCCCTTATAGTCTGCTTTACAGGCCCTCTGCTGTAGTCAGGGAAATCAGTGTGGTTGCCATGGTGATGTTTCAAAGATGGTACTGGTGATTTTTAGATGATTTACTGATCCATATGTATGAATACCCAGCTTCCACAAAGGACAACCCACCACATCCAGTCACAGAAGTCCTCTGTCTTAGCCATAGGCTCAGAGCTTTTAGGGTGGGGCTCGTGATCCTGATGGTGGGCAAACGTGTAGTGTGAGGCCCACCATAGCCAAGTGGAGATGCAAAGTTGGCATATGCCTAGACAGGGAAAGGACTATGGGCTTGGCTTGGAAGTGAGACAGTGAGACCTGAAGCATTGTTCACTTAGTGGAACTGGTCCTCCCCAGGGGGCTCTTGGTTTGGAGCACTGGGCACTCCAGGAGGCCACCTTTGGTCTCCACACTCTGGTAATCAACTCCTTGAGACTGATTCCCACAGCCAGGACCAGGTGGAAGGCTACTAGGAATTTGTGACTATCCTCTTTGGAGATAAGCCTAGGTGTGGGATTTAGCACCCAGCTCTCAGAGCTGTTGCTTGGAGCACCAGCTTGAGCATTCTATATCAAGGCTTGAGCATTCTATATCAAGGTGGGGAGCTGCCCAGCCTATGTAGCAGCTCTTCTCTCCAGCCAGCAGGGAAGACTGCATCTGCTTCCTCTGTTGTTATTACATGACACTTAGGACCTGAAGTGGTGACTCACGGAAAGCTCACAAATATGGAGTTCTCATTGTAGTGGCACTTCAAGTCTGAATTCACACCAGCAGTGAGGCCAATGGAACCAGAAGTGTCTGCAGCGCACCTGGGATCGAATGTGGGGGCTGGGCACCCACACAGAAAACGGGCTCAGTAGAAGACTAGGTAGCGCTTATCTGATGCAGTTGAGTATAGATAATAGCGTGTCTCCCTCCAGGCTCTTCTTTAGATATCTAACTAGGGCAATTATGGCTTCTTTCCTGCATAATTGAAGAATAATCAAATACCTACCTCTTAGAGCAGCTATGCCTGCCATGGTACTACTGAACTGGTTCTGGTCCCATGTTGTAGATGTGATTCCTGTGCCAACTTCCCCTGTGGAATGTGGTGATTCTAAGTCCCCTACACTGTGGTGCTTGCTTCCACTCCTGATACCCGCCCTGGTCTCCCAACTGAACCCTTTCCCTTGTGGACTCACCTAAGCCTCACCTCCGTCCCCCGACTCCTCTGTGCTACTTGTAAGTCTGATTTATTCTTCACAATCTAAGTGCTGAGAAAATGAAAACAGCCTCATGTCAATTAGCCCTTCTCCCTGCTTCTTTCCTGGACCTCCACTTGCTTTCCACGGGGTGGTTCTCCCAGCTCTTGGGACATAGATGTCCCCTTTTGCATCTCCCAGGGCATAGATTTGGAGCAGAACCCAGGAAACCTTATGAAAATCCAGGAGTCTCCCGCCCTCCACACTTGACTATAGACTGCCTCGGGGCATATAGGGCAGGAAGCATAGCCTGACCTCAGAGCAACAGCAGGTGGCTCCCTACCCTGAGGAGTCCACACAACCCACAAACCCACTCCCGGAGTGACAGCTCAGAACAAAAGAAATAAGAACGGCGTAGCCAGGAGGTGGTGGTACACGCCATTAATCCCATCACTCGGGAGGCAGAAACAGGAGGATCTGTGAGATCAAGGCCAGTCTGGTCTACAGAGTGAGTAAGTTCCAGGACAGCCAGGGCTACACAGAGAAACCTTGTCTCAAACAAAACAAAGCAAACAACTAGCCAGGACAAGTGTAGAAACTGCCCCAATTCGGTGGCCTTATATTCCACCAAAGCCAGTAATCTCTTATAGTGATGCCACACATGTCACATGGTAGGTGCCTGCAAAGGAGATGTGTAGTGACAAGAGTTATCACCCTCGCCGGGCAGTGGTGGCACACGCCTTTAATCCCAGCACTTGGGAGGCAGAGGCAGGCAGATTTCTGAGTTCAAGGCCAGCCTGGTCTACAGAGTGAGTTCCAGGACAGCCAGGACTACACAGAGAAACCCTGTCTCAAAAACAAAACAAAACAAAACAAAACAAAAAAAAGAGTTATACCCTCAGAGGAGCCACCAGGTAGAAAGCTACTTAGGACAGGCATGGAGGAGGTAAATACAAGACTTCCCTAGGCATTCGGTTAGCCTCTGTTGTCTGAAAAATAATACTGACACTAATACTGTATAGTTGCTCCTTGTTTACAGGTCATTACTGATGGCAGGCCATATGTGTTGTAATCAGTGCTTCTTATTTATCCTATTCATTTCTTATCATCTTTCTCAGGTCTCTAAGGGAACAGAGTTAGATATTGAATCAGAGGAGGAAGCAGGCTGTCCAGAGTTGGGAGACAAAATCATGAAAGGGCCATACCCAGGGTACTTGCCTCTCAGATCGGAGAATCTCTCTGGTGTCCAAGAACTGGTAGAGAAGAAATGTGATCAGATCAATTAGATATTAGATATTGTGACATGTCATTATCTTTGGCAGTGGCAACGGAGTGTCCTGACCAGAGTCCTGAGTTGCAGCCTTGGAGCCCTGGCCATGACAGAGACCATCAAGTACACATTGGCCGTGGCAGGAAACTGCTGCTCACCTCTTCTGCCACAGTCTACTCCATCACTATCTCAGGGGGAGGTAAGCCTCCCTGTCCCTTCCACCATCCTGAGTCCTGAAAATGGATCTACAGAGCCAGGAGCTGAGACAGACAGAACAAATGCTCTATGCTTTGAGTTCATGTCAGAAGATCTGGAGAGTTGAGATCGCCACGTACTCAGAGCACTGATAAATGGCTTGTCAAGGTTCTAATCTTGACGGGGGAGGAGGGAAGAGACTGTTTAAAATGACAGTTCCTTCCTATTGGTGCTCTGAAGAGGCCTGTTATTCTTATATATACCTGCTTGGTAATTAAGGACATGGGGTAATGGCAATGAGCTAGATGGCCACTGTGCATATCTTGCAAAGCAGAAGATGGAGGAAAATAATTTCTGCAAGACGATGGGAATAGAAGTGCTAAGAAGATGCCCTTTTGCCTGCCTAGGGGGATGGGGTACAGGGAACCTCCTCTGGACTCTGCTCTAACATTACCTAAGATTCTTATCTTCTCAGACATCCCCTTTCCTCTCTCTTCAGGAAAGCTTGTCGTTAAAGACCACCACGAGCCTATTGTACTGCGCACCCGGCACATCCTGATTGATGACGGTGGAGAGCTGCATGCTGGGAGCGCCCTCTGCCCGTTTGAGGGCAATTTCAGTATTGTGCTGTATGGAAGGTGGGATGACTTTGCTCAGCGGTCAAGCACTGCTGTTGGGTCTGATGGGAAAGAGGCTTTCCAAAGGAGAAGTCTAGATGTCTATAAAAGACAGGAACCACCACTGTGTCCCACTAGACCATACCCATGAATAAGATAGGCGTGATGAAGTGGGTAAGCAGATATCCACGGAGCTCTTTGTCCATCATGCTCTATATGGAGTAGCTGCATTGCAGAAGTCCCTGACAGACTCTCACTAGCTTTCCAGTCATTCCATAATTTGAAGAGACTCTAAATGAGATTACTTAGTGCTATAAACAACAAGTGTGCAATGTTTCACAGGAAGTTGTGAACAAATGTATTTACTCCAGTGAGGGCACGAATGACAGATCGGAGATATACTTCTACCTAGGTGTAGCTTGTGGAACCTATAGGGTAACCACAGCATGGGTACCGATTTGGGAAAACTGTATCCCTGGAGCTTGCAACCCAATGGGCAGGCCACTCCACTGGAGAGCCCCCTCTACCTCAGCAATTGTTTACTGCTTCTAGATAAGCAAGGGAGGGGTCCTTCTGAGACTTCTAACTTCTCTTAGGTTTCTGAGTCTTATAAACATCCCTCCACTCTCCAGGAGAAAACATTTGGAGAAAACAGAAGAATAGCAATAAGACTTAGGAAAGTCCCATGTGCTTTTCCCTCAACCCTGTGACCCATCCTTTTTTCTTTCTTCCTTTTTTCCCTTTTTTCTGTGACCCATCTTTATTTTTTTTTAAAGATTTATTTTATTTATTTTATGTGTATGAGTACACTGTAGCTGTACAGATGGCCATGAGCCATCATGTGACTGTTGGGAATTGAACTCAGGACTTCTGCCAGTCCTGCTCGCTCAGGCGTAATTCACTGTAGCTGTCTTCAGACGCACCAGAAGAGGGCGTCAGATCTCATTACGGGTGGTTGTGAACCACCATGTGGTTGCTGGGATCCGAACTCAGGACCTTCAGAAGAGCAGTCAGTGCTCTTACCTGCTGAGCCATCTCGCCAGCCCTGTGACCCATCTTTAAGTAATTGAAAGTTATAAGAAGCGACAGCTAAGAATGTTTGGCTGTGGGCAGGAATACAATGAAAGTACCTGTGATTCTACACCCAATAGGGTAGAGACAGAAATCAGGGCTGAAGACATTGGCAGCAAATAGTGTCTGCTAGGCTCTTCTGCTGCTCTGTGTGGCCACTGTCACTCTGCTTTGGTTAGCTTGCTAATACTCTTCTGCAGACCTAATATCATCACCAAAAATTCAGCTTGGCTCTCTGAGGCCACAATGAGAATCATGGACCAGTGATGCTCCCCTAGGGGCTCAGCGTCCAACCGAGATGTGCTGGCCAACCCTTTGGAACCTTTCTCATTACAGAGCTGATGAAAACATCCTGCCGGACCCTTACTATGGCCTGAAGTACATCGGGGTGGACAAAGGAGGCACTCTTGAGTTACATGGACAGAAAAAGCTTTCCTGGACTTTTCTAAACAAGACCCTTCATCCTGGTGGCATGCAGGAGGGAGGATATTTTTTTGAAAGGAGCTGGGGCCACCGTGGAGTCATTGTTCATGTTATTGACGCCAAATTGGGCACAGTTGTCCATTCTGACCGGTAAGGTTGGCTTTCCTTTATTCATGTCCTTGCTTGTTCAGGATCTCCACTAACCAGGGCTCCCCTGGGGGCTGTCATGCTGTGTGAATGATATGGAGGGAAGTCCTGCTCTAGAGTGGCGCTTTCTTTCCTAGGCGTTTGCCCAGCAAAGCTGAATTTAACACGTAATAATGCGTGCAAGTACACACACACACACACACACACACACACACACACACACGCACGCACACACACACATACACACACATGCGCACACACACTTCAGGTGGTGATAATTGGTAATAGAAAATAGAAATGTAAAAGGCATAGTGGGATAAAGTGGAATAATAGAGAAGGAACCAGAGGTTCACTTTACACAGGTGATCAAGAAAGGCCAGTGTGAAGGAGCAGCCTGAGAGCTGAGAACTGAATCAGAGAAAAGCTCAACACAGGTGCAAAGGGCCAGAGGTGCCCAAAGCACTGCACTCTTAGATGAGGAAGAGGGGCTCAAAGGTGGACATGCGGGGCAGGATGGAGGAGCAGAGGCACAGGTGACAGAAAAAAGGTGGATTTTATTTTACGTGAGATGTGAAGCCGTCGGAGGTCAAGACAAAGAAAAGCATGATCTAGTTGAAAAGAACCTTCTGGTGACTGGGAAGAAAATGGGAGGATAGTGGAGGGCAAAGTGATGACTGTCAAGTGTTGTCAAAATTACTTAATCTCAATCCATGGTTTCTATCCCGCCTTTGACCATGTAGTTCCGGGATAAAAGACACACACAATCTTTATATTTATAATAAGCTGTAATCGGCATAACAGCTGGGCAGATAGCTACCTCTATGCTATTATGTCTATTTCCCAACCAATAATCCCATTATATAATTTGTCATGTTGCATCTTGGCTGCTCTTAATTCCAGTTAGCCAACCCACATGGCCATGTTTTCATGACTCACATAAACCATGAAGACTTCCTCCTCTCTCACCTTCTTCTTCCTCTCGTGGTTCTTCTTCTACCCCAAGTTCAGGAACCCTAAACCCTACCTGTGTCTCTTCTGCCCAGCTCTTGGCTGTCAGCATCTTTATTTACCAATCAGAAATAACTTGGGAACAAGCAGACTCCCTTGTCTCTGGGACAACCAGGTCTTGGGAGCCTGCATTTAGCATTACAATCCATAGCAACAGACCGGATCTCAACAGTCAAGCCCTAGCAGTGGGTCAGGTGTGGGGTGTAGGTGAGGATGAGGCAACTGCAGGAAGTACTGGAGGTAGAAGACTCTAGGACAACTTGGAAGGCAGAGCAGCAGGCCTCTGGGGTCTACCTAGGTTCCACAGAGCTGGACCTGACCTGTTTCCTCAGGACTCTTTTTTTTTCTTCTTCTTCTTTTTTTAAAATTAGATATTTTCTTTATTTACAATTCAAATGTTATCATACCCTTTCCTGATTCCCCCTCAGAAAACCCCCTATCCCCTCCTCCCTCCCCCTGCTCACCCACCTACCTGGCCCTGGCATTCCCCTACACTGGGGCATAGAGCCTTCACAGGACCAAGGGCCTCTCCTCCTATTGATGACCAACAAGGCCATCCTCTGCTACATATGCTGCTGGAGCCATGAGTCCCGCCATGTGTACTCTTTGGTTGGTGTTTTAGTCCCCGGGAGCTCTTGGGGTACTAGTTAGTTCATATTGTTGTTCGTCCTATGGAGCTGCAAACCCCTTCAGCTCCTTGGATCCTTTCCCTAGCTCCTCCATTGGAGACTCTGAGCTCTTAAGCTCCACTCTCGAAAAGATCCCTGGAAAGATACAGGTGCAGAGTCAGGGACCCTCTCAGGGGCAGGTATGAGAATTAGGGTCATATAGCCCAGATGCAGTGTGGAGGCCAGTCAGGAGGAGCTAAAGTCCTGTCAGTACAAGAGACAGCTAGAACAGGTCTTTAACTGAGTGACAGATGCTTGCTTCACCTCCTTGGCTTAAAGAATGTTGGAGACCTCAAGGATCCCATATGGGGAGAGATTAATAAGCACAGACAAATGCAAGTTATAGGCACATAGGAGTTTACCTGAAGGAGCAAGAACTGGGTTGGCTTTTAAAGGTGGCTGGGCTTTGATAGGGTTGGGGTCAGGGGAGAAGGCAAGGCTCCTGAAGGAGAAGTGGATGTGGCATTACAGGTCTTGGATAAGGCCTACCTGTGGAGACAGGCTGGGGAGGCCTAGACTTCAGAGGCACACTTGAGCCAGCTAGACGAGATGAATCTGCAGCTGGGTGGTACCTCTCGAATTACCAAAACTACACTGTGCTACTTTGTCCTTTTCAAAATTGTCTTAGCTTGTCACACTGGCTTGTTTTTCAAGATTCATTTTAGAACATTTTGCTTGTTAAGTTCCAAGCTAGATCTCTTCCATTATAACTGTACAAATCGTTACATGGCCAGAACAAGTAGTATCACATCAGTAGACATGGCAATGTGGAAGTGGGAGGTAAAAAGGCCTTAACTCTACAGAAAGAACTATAGGCAACTAGTGAACGCTGAGAACAAGAGGAAATACAACACCAATTGGTTATTAATACCAAGTGGTCAGCCCCAAAACACACATGTGAGTAACCTTATACAGTCAAAGCAGGTTGTATTTAGAAACACACACACACACACACACACACACACACACACACACACACACTGAACACACTTAACGAAAAAGGTCATAAATTTGAATGAGACCCAGGTGGATGTTCACGGGAGGGGTTGGAGAGAGGGAAGGGTTGGGAAAAGTGATGCAATTATATTATAATTTCAAAATTAAAACAATTATTAACAAAAGAAAGTCCCTGCTGTGGCACTGCCACCTTAGATTACTGATGCTGGGGCAGTTGTTTCCTTCATGATTTCTTCCTAGCAGGGTAGAGTTGTTGGTTTTAAACATCTGTATCTTGTGTAAGTTTCACTTGTAAGAGTGAATTAGCCAGGCATGGAGGGATGCATCTGACATTACAGCTACTTGAGAAGCTGAAAAAGGATTAGTGAATCCAGGAGTTTAATGCCAGTGGGATACACTCCTCCATCTCAAAAAAGAAAAAAAAAAGTGAGAACCCAGGGAGATGGCACATTCCTGTGATTCCTGCCTTTGGGAGGCTGAGGAAGGCTTTCTTTGAGGTCAAGGTCAGCCTCTGCTATATTGTGGGCTGTTCTGAATCTGTCTCAATCTGTACCACACACACACACACACACACACACACACACACACACACACACACAGTGTAGTAAGGAATGATCATTTCTTACAACATTGTACTTGTAAACGGCCACAATATGTTACATACTTAAAACTTGTTTAAGATCAGTTCTTACAACATGGTACTTGTAGTCAACCATAACGTGTTACATACTTAAAAACTTGTTTAAAAGAATGAATTTCCTGATTAGAGTTCTTACTATACTAAAGTAAAAAAAAAAATTTTTTTAAGAGAAAGCATAAGAAAAAAGCAGAGATGCAGAAGCACACGATGGTTAAAAAGTCTAACACTACTGCAGTGGGAATCAGACAGGACAGTTTAATGACAGAAGTACACACAAGCTGCTCCAGGGTGGGAGACATGACATGAGGCAGCCTCGCTGTCATTCCCAAGGAGTTGGAAGAGTTGCTTTGGTCTGGATCAGAGATAGAAATCTCTGCTGCTCTAGGTATCCCAATTGTCTCCTAATGCCAATCCCTTCCAAGAGGCATGAGCAACAGCTCCCAGGAAGAAAGAGGACATGTAAAGGCTGAACCCCAAGCATATGACTTATTCTACATCCCAGATCCAAAGCTCTCTACCACTGGAGTTATTTCTGAGGTATCTTCCTGTGTGAATGATTAGTATGACCATATCAAAGCCCCCTTTCTTGAGTATCTCTGTATGGCAAGCCAAACAGCCAAACTCGCTTGCTCTTTGAAGACACTTCTTTGTTTATAGCCCTCAAGGTCTGTGGACAATATCTTCACTGCTAAAACAGATGTGTGCTTAGGTCACTGTCTCTTTCAGACTGCTGACAAACATCTTCACTCTCTCTACTCCTTTTAGATTTGACACTTACAGATCCAAGAAAGAGAGTGAACGTCTGGTCCAGTACTTGAATGCAGTGCCTGATGGCAGGATTCTTTCTGTCGCAGTAAATGATGAAGGTTCTAGAAACCTGGATGACACAGCCCGGAAGGCAATGACCAAACTGGGCAGCAAGCACTTTCTCCACCTTGGATTTAGGTACTGCGCATCACTCTGTCTCTGCTCAACTGAAGCAGTCCATGCTAACCAGGGCATGTCTCCAGCTCCACAGACTTAGGATGCACAGGGCACTGAAGATATACTGCTCACCCACACTGGACAAACTCAGGAATGGTGCTCAAAGGAAGCCTAGGCTTTTGGTTTGGTTTGGTTTTGGGTTGGGTTTGGTTTGTTTTTACAGGCAAAGACCACTACTGCAATGCACAGGTTTCTATATGAACTTACTTATAAGCATTGAGTTTGCCTAAAATGAGCAAGGATAGCTAAGGTCTGTTTCCCCTTTCAAGGTTCATCTTGTGCCTTGGGGATTGGCAGACAGTGTTTTAGGGATTATGCAATTATCTCCACCCAACTAAACATACAAGGAAAGGGAGCCTTATTTAACAGGTTCTAGTGTGTAGCCTCTTGCTTTGGATTGTAGCATCATGCCTGGTGTTGGCATGTGCACACATTGACAATTGCAGGAAGTTCTTTGGCACACTGCAGTCACAACTTTTGATCCTGCCAGCTCTCAGCTTGGGTAAATTTGAGATGATCTGTCCCATAGCTGTTTGAGATTATGATACCCATTCTTCAGCTCCTCAGACAAGGGCAAGCAAGAGATGCTCAGAGCCTTTTCCAGCCTGCAGAATAAATTAGCTGGCTGGACAGAGATCCTCTGGGCAAGAAGAGACATCCCAGGTCCCAGGCCATATTCTCTGGCTGCTGCTTTTGGAAGGGAAACTGGGGCAGGAAGCTCAAGCAGCCAAATATGACAATGATATCTTGGTATGGCAGGCCTCCTTTGTCAGCAAACGCCAGGCACACTTTCATTTCACCACGTTATAAACCAAAAGTCAGTTTATTAATTTATGATGAGAAAGGGACTATGAAGAAAAGAGCTACCGAAGGACTTTGGGAGAAGGTTGTGGTGGCTCAGAGCCTAAAGCCTAACTTCTGATGCCTGGCTTTGAATCTGTGCTGCGCTGCCTCTGAGGTGTGACCACAGGCAAGTGACTCATCCTCTTTGCTTAATTCTCAAATCTGTAAAATAGGGTATCTCAGGATCTATCGAAAAAGAGTGCTGGGAGGGGTTCCATGGGATAATATGAGTAATGTAGTTGTCACCCTGCCTGGCAGTTAATGACTGTTGTCTCCTTCTAAGAGAGTCATTGGAACAATGGGAACCTCCACATGCCATCCTGGTCACAACAAGCAGGAGTTACATAGTCACCTCTCCTGTACATGTTTGGGTGATAAGAGCTGAGCATCAAGATCAGTAGATGCACTGGAACTGGGACCCCTTATTTGTTCATTCAGGAAATAGGGGTTTTGATGGGATTCACTCAGCTGGGCCTGCTAAGCTTACATAAGTAGATGGAGATGAATGGGATCCATGAGAGAGAATGAGAGAGAAAGAGGTTTTTCTAATGAGAGAGAGTGGGCAAATGGAGCTGATCCAAGGGAAGTGAGCAAGTGCAGGACCAAAGCTGCGAGGAGGCCAAGCCAGCTGTGAAGCCAGTGGAGTTGGGAAGGATTAAGCAGTGATATATGTGGGAGATGCGCATGAGAGACAAGGATGCAAGATTGACATTGGAGGGTCAATGGCTCTGTGTTGATGAGTTTTGCTCAAGGGCAATGGAGAGTCATTGAAAGATTTGAGTACAAGTGTGACATAGCTTAATCTTAAACCTCAGCTGAACCTCGTCGTTCAGCACTGACTCACCAACACAGGAGGTCCAAGCAAAATCAAAAGCTATTCACATCATGATCTTCTGCTTTGTCATAGAGAAGCACTTGTTGCATTCTTGGAAGATGGGTGAGTCTTCAATAAGAGCCTAGTTCTCATAAGAAAGCTACACTATGCTAAGTTAAGCATGACGTAGGACCTTCCTTAGGAAACAGAAGCCATAGGAATCCAAATAGTTTAACCTGAGTATTTTTGTGCTAAGTTTCATAAAATGTAGAGAATAATAAGAAAATCTGATTAAGTCTTTCTCCAGTAAGCCAACTGTCATGAACAGACTTGGGGTTCTTCCCAGAATCCCTCTTCATTTGGCTCTAGACAGGACACCTCTGTCCTAGGGGGTGAGGAAGAAAGGACAGAGAGTCATTTTTGCCATTTCTCACTTCCCTTTAGTATAGAATGCTCAATATGCCAGGGTGATGTATTAGCGGGGGATCCTTACCCCAATCACTGTAGCATGCTAGGCAGAAACCACTAAGAAAACCTTTCAAAGAGAAAGGCTAAGTGACTTTCCCAGAGCACACGCCTTTCTTTCCTTCCCTCGCCATCACCAGGCCAACATACTTCATCCCTTTCTAAGATCCAAGGCAGATGGCTAAGTGGCCAGTCATAATATCCTGTGTCATTTTCCTTGAGCTTACCTCTTTTGGGCAATGGGCATGAGTGGAACTGGTCACCTCTGTTGGAACGGGTCCAATATTTGCTGCAGGATCTAATTGGGCTTGGCGGGTGGCATGGTTGGTTGAGTTGTTGGCGTGTTTGTTTGTGATTCATATCCATTCTTTGCCAGCATTGAGTAAAACCATCTCCAGGGAAGAGATGCCCAGGCTAGCTGGCCGCTGAGGAAGCAGGCAGCCTTGTGCTTGCAAAGAAAAGTTCTTGTTTTATAGGGAAAAGGAAGCGCATGGGTGGATGATAAATCCCTCCAGTGGCTAGGGAGACTCGGCTATGAGACTGTGTCTTCACTCTGTGAGCCCTACTGAGTGCCAGCTCCAACATGTAAAACACCTGACTCTGTCGTATTTTTCAGACACCCTTGGAGCTTCATCACTGTGAAAGGAAATCCCTCCTCTTCAGTTGAAGACCACATTGAATACCATGGTAATGAATGGTCGGTGAGAGTCCAGGTCCCCTCCAATGTCTCCCTGATGAGAGGCTGTGGGTTGTGAGTGACTAGCTGCTCTCAGAGCATAGCTACCCTTCTGCAAGGACCCAGATAAGAATCTGGCCACTTCTTCCACTGCATTATGAACCAGTAACACAAGTCCAGGCTAGAAGAAACTACTACTCTCCCTAAGATTTTGTATGTCCAAAAAACGTCTTCACTGACAAAGAAAAGCTAAGAGCTGGGAGGTGGCCTCCAGAGGAACAGTATGGATTAGAAACCATAGAAAGTTTGTTTTTCTTTGTTTGTTTCTCATTTTGTTTATTTTTAAAGACAGAGTCTCAGTAGCCCAGATTAGCCTCAAAATCAATGTACAGCAGAGAATGACCTTGAACTTCTGATCCTCCTGCCTCTATCTACTTGGCTACATAATTCAAGGCCAGCCTGGGCTACCTGAGATTCAATCTCAAAAATAAAACACTAAAACTAAACCAAGTCAAAACAACGAGACATGGCTGTAGGGGTTTTCTCTGTACTGTAAGGTCAATATCACCATGGAGTTAAGGGTCGGTCAGCTTCCTCACACATCTGATCCTTCTGACAGGTCATAAAGGCTCAGCTGCTGCCCGGGTTTTCAAACTGTTCCAGACAGAGCATGGCGAACATTTCAATGTTTCTTCATCCAGCGAATGGGTTCAAGGTGAGATGTTTAAGACAGACTGGTAAAACCCAATAGCAGCAGCACAGGCCAGGAGTAGCTAGGATTTCTTATACCAGTGGGGACACCTTACTAGGTATCAACTAAAGCTGTCTTCCATTAATCAAGCCACATCAGCAAATTGTTAGCAACACCCCCCCCCCCCCCCCCCCCCCCCCTAAGATTTGTATTGTACCTCTACAGGGACTCATGGCATTTGGTTTTTTCTATGGCAGGTTATGGAGTTGGCCAGGAAGTGCAGACAGAGGGTAGGATAGAAGCTGGCCTTCACGCAGCTACCTCAGGCTTGCAGAAAGCAAGCCATTGTAGTGATGGCACTGGGGGGTAGGCTTATGGGTGGGCTTTTATGTCTCCCCATCCTGCTCATTTCTTTTGTAATAACAAGAAACCTCTATCGCCTTTATAAAAGGAGACAGTCATTAGGAGACAAGTCAAAAGGAAACAAGGATAAGGGTCTTGAAATCTCGCTTCTCCTATCTCAGCCTCTCTATTAGTAGTATTGTTTATTTCATGTCTTTACACTATACTATGGTTTTCAGAGCAGCTTATATATTTCAAAAGTATTTATATACCCAAAAGAAACATAGACAATTAAATTGGGAAGGGGCTTGTAAGAGAACAACAAAGAGTGAGACTGAGTGCTTTGCCTGACATTTGTAACACTTGTATCAAGTTTGAAGAAGAGGACTTTATAAGTTACTCTTTCTTTGAGATGAATGCTTTTCCAAATTATCACAGCTAATGAACCAGATTCTTACCCTCACCCAATGTCCATGCCACCCTCCAAGCAGAACCATTATTCATTCAATCAGTTGGTGAATGACTTTATGGATAGACCATCTTAATACCTACACCATTTCTTAAATGAATGTAACCTGTTCTCTGTGGGCTGAGAATAAAGTCACTCACTCAAGTCAAATAGCTTTGACCATAGCAGGAAGTCTGTATCCAAAAATCGAGCCTACAATTCATTTCTTGGGGCAGCAGAACTGTCAACTCTCAGCTTAGCTACGATGGAGGTAAAATCCTTTGGTCATGTGAGGGTCATTGAAGTATAGCCTTATTACAATGAAATCCAATGTCTAAAAATTGTTCTTATCTTGGGCTTGTACCACAGTAAGAGCCAAGATTTTAAACTCTACTAAATACAAAACAAACAAAAAGACTTTATATATTTATGTTCATTTAGGAAAATATCAGTAGTGATGTATTATTTTGAAGTATACAGTTAATATGTTTGGAATTATTTAAAATTTATATTGAGAACAATGTATTTTCACTATTGCTGTAGATGAACATCTACATAAGACTGTTAAATTGATTGTTGTTTTATATCAAACAACTTTTATAATACTTATTTGTATTATAATATTTTATAAATTTTAAGGAATGTGACAAAAAAGATATTGCACGTATTGAAGGGGGCATCTCTGGGAGGAGTGGGAATACAAAAGGGAAACAAGAATGTGATTTAATTCTATTTACTTAAAATATGTTTTTAAATGTTAACAAATTCAGATAAATTGAAATCATGTAACTTTTCTCATCATAATGCAATAAAAGTTTAAAAAAAAAAAAGGAAACAAGGTCCTGTCTGACCTGGTCTCTGTTTTTTTGCCTAGATGTGGAATGGACGGAGTGGTTCAACCATGATAAGGTACCCCAGAGCAAAGGTGGGGAGAAAATTTCAGATCTGCGAGTAGCTTACCCAGGAAAAATCTGCAATCGACCCATTGATATACAGGTACCAACTTCACAAGAGCCAGGGAGTCTGCAAAGCTTGCCTTTGAAGCAGTCTCCGTGTATCAGAACTTTTCTTTTTCCTTTTTTTTCTTCATGTTTTTTTCCATTCCTTTATGTATTCACTTTACATCCCAATATCAGCATCCCCTCCTCCCAGTTGCCCCTCACATAGCCCATCCCCTGAGACTCCCTCCCCTTCTCCTCTGATAAGGGGGAGGCCCCACCCTAGGTACCAACCCACTCTGGCACATTAAGTCACTGCAAAGCTAAGCACATCCTCTCTCACTGAGGCCAAACAAGGCAGCCCAGTTATGGGAACAGGCAATGGAGTCAGGAATAACCTCCTCTCCAGTTGTTGGGGGACCCGTGTGAAGACCAAGCTCCACCTATGCTACATATTTGTTAGGGGGTAGGGGAGCTAGGTCCAGCCCATGTATACTCTTTGGTTGACGGTTCAGTCTCAGGGAGCCCCTGAGGGTCCAGGTTAGTTGAATCTGTTGGTCTTCTTGTGGAGTCCCAATCCACTCCAGGTCCCTCAATACTTCCACCAACTCTTCCACAAGAGTCCTGAGCTCCATCTAATGTTTGACTGTGGGTCTCTGTGTCTGTTTCAATAAGCTGCTGGGTGAAACCTCTCAGAGGACAGTTATTCTAGGCTCCTGTCTGCAAGCATAACAGAGTATCATTAAGAATGTCAGGGACTGTTTCTTGCCCATGGGATGGGTCTCAAATTGGGCCAGTCATTGGTTGGCCATCCTCTCAGTCTCTGCTCCATCTTTGTCCTTACACTTCTTCTAGACAGGACAAATTTGTGAAGAGTGAAGGACACCAACTCACCCAGAGCTTTTCTTGTCACCTGGGTGGAATGACTCTGTGCCCTCCTCTGAAGCAGGCTAACCAGATTGTACTATTCCCACCTTGAGACACAAAAGTTAAGGCTCCTTGTCTGTCTGAAGCCACGACTCCAGCTCCTGTCTGAGTACCTTCTCCCTCTTGTCATCTACTTCTTCAGCCATGGCTGCAGGATCCTACTTGGCCTACCAAGCTCACTTCTGTGTTGATGCCCTAGGGGCCCTTAGGCACACAGTGGGCAGATAGCAGGTACATAGAAGTCAGCATTCATGGAGTCTACAAAGGATCTCCACTCATAGTTTATTCTACCTGGAGGAGGAGATGACCTCCACATTGAATACACATTGAAGTGAAAGAGATTCATACACCACCTTGGCCCCCATGGTTGCCAATAGCTTCTCATGTCTTTGGGGCTCAGGGCACTCACTAAGCCCTCTTCGTGGCTGCACCCCCCCCACTCCCCAGAACTGCATCTGACACAGGTTCTGGACACCTGTTCCACATGGACATGGTTAGATCATCTTGGGACAGGGTAGTATGGACATCTGTGACCTCCAAAGGACTGGAGAATGGGGAACAACAACAGATTGTCATTGTCGCCCACAGTAGGTAACACAGAGCTGGAAGCTAGAGAGGTCTGACTAGCTAAGAAGGTCCCCATCCACATTGCTGACAGCTTTGGGCTGCCTGCTGTGAATGTTCTGGGCCTCCTCAAGGTGACTGTGTGCGCACCGCCATCAGGGTGACTGTGTGCGCACCACCCTCGGGGTGAACATTTTTAAACCCTATGCTTTAGCTCTGCATGTACACTCTGGCTGTAGATGTACATCGTAATGTTTGACTGTATGGCTCAATGCAAAAATAGGAGTCATAAATGTTCCCTCACAACTTGGTTTCATGGACTGACCATATATGGACATGGGTGTCTGAGTGTCCTCTATAAATTTTATTCAAAAACCCAGGGAGGGGTTTGAGATAGGGTCTCATGATGCCTGGCTGGCCTGGACCTCACCATGTAGACCAGGCTGGCACAAAGACCCACCTGCCTCTGCTTCATGAGTGCTGAAATTAAAGGCAAGTACCATTGTGTCACACTGCCCTGCTCAAAATTAATTTAACTTACTGTTAAAAATGAAATACTATTAAGTATTTTATTATCTGCAAGTATGGTTAATAATATTTCTTTAATGATTCCTGCCATTTAGCAGTGATAGATCTCTTTTTACTCTTCTTATACAAGACTGACTTGAGATCAATAAAAGAGAAAGCAGTGTAATTAAGCAGTTCCCATGAAATCGTTATTGGATTTTTTTTTTGTCCTGTGACAAAAATCCAACTCTAATAGGTAATGAGTTGGTGATGACTCCTTTGGGTTTTAGTGGGTACCAAAGGGATAGGTTTACAACCTGGTCTCAACTGTAACAGAGACCATGGAAAGAGCTGAATTTTGGTTGAATTTTAGTACGCATGTGTGGGAGACCTCCTTTCAGGTCAAAGACAAAGCTGGCTCTGTTGTTCTGTTAGTTTAGTTAGATTCTAGATAATATTTCCTAAAAAGTCTCTCTCTCTCTCTCTCTCTCTCTCTCTCTCTCTCTCTCTGTCTCTCTCTCTCTCATTTGTGATACTTTCCTCCCTTCTCCAAGCCTGTCTCCTTGTCTCCATGGTTTCTGTGCCAAAGATGGCCACAGTGCTTTTCTAAATTGCATGTCTTTGAATGACAACCACAGTCTACAGAGGGACACACCCTGACTTTGGGATGAGCCCCAGTAGGCAGGAACCATCGTCCTTTGAGCCTGTTCCTAAATTTTATCCTGTCCTTGTGCTTCTTGCCTGGCATCCCTGGTCAGTTGCAACCTCACTTTCAAGGATGCAGTGGGGTGGATGGGTAGTGGGGATGGGAAACAGGACATGTGAACAAAGGCCATTTAGGCTGGGCATACCTGAAAGTTAGGACGGGGGCTTTGAAGCTAAATGAGCTTGGGCTTCAATTTTCACTGCACCAATTACTGGCCTTGTGATGTTTGGTAAGTTACTCCTCTTCTCTGAAGGCTGTGTTTCTTATCTGTAGAACCAACTACCACAACATAGTTTCACTATGAGGATGTAATAGATAGTCACACGCATTTAGGTCTTTACCTGAGAGAGTTGATCCCAAACTTTCCTACCTGTTAGACTCACCTGGGAAGTTCTTAAAGTCCAGATGCCTAGGTCACAACCTAAACACACCAGATCTCAGCCTTTGAGGATAGTGTTTGGTTGGAACCACTGCCCACCCTTGCACAAGCTAGTAAACCCTTTCTGTTCTCCTTCCCTCAACCCCATCCATACAGAGAAAACTCTGGCCTAGCATGTCATCACTCTTCTATGTTTCCAGCAACTCACCTGAGAGTGTCAGTCCAGAGGCTCAGGTTTTGAGCAGACATGGACACAATCCCAGCTCTATCGGATACATCATCCCTCCTCACCCAAGTTCTATAAAAAAAAAAAACCCTTGCTCCTTTGAGACCAGTGATGAACCCGCTGGAGAGCTACCTCCTAATAAATCTGCCTTTATATTCTTGTTTGGGCTGAACTAGTTTATTGTGTCAGTAGAGAAACCTATTAGGTAGAGCCTGGGCACAGAGACTTCTGAGATTCCTGGTGGTATAATAGAAGCCCGTTTGGGCACCTGTGGGTGGTATAGAGTAAATCCCTGGTAAATAAATGCCAGCTCCTTTCAGAGACTGATGGTGGTAAAATATTCATAAGAAGAAACACATCAGGGTCCTAAGAGAGCCTGTGTATGGTGGATGCTCTGTAAATTTGCACACAATGATGAGCAATCAGTAAGACTCAGGACTCCTGCTAGGTAACAAACCTTCTAATTGACTCTCCCAGAAATCAGGCTTTACCACCTCCATTCTGAGACTTAACACAGTCTTCCTTATAACAGAGCACACAAAGACTATTGGGATAATAGTCCTGGGCTGTTGTAAATAGTTTCACAGTGGGGACAATTTTAGACTTGTAAATATAAGTTGTGGACATTAATCAGCACTTTCCCTCTTCATAAAAAAAGCATCCTTGATCTGTAATTTCCATTCCATTCTCAGGCCACAACAATGGATGGAGTCGCCCTCAGCACTGAGGTTGTCTACAAAAACGGCCAAGATTACAGGTTTGCTTGCTACACCCGGGGCAGAGCCTGCCGCAGCTATCGAGTGCGATTCTTATGCGGAAAACCTGGTAAGCAAGCAGATCATGGCTCCTTATTGGGTTAGAAATGCAACTGAGCTCTGATCTCTGACCTGGCTTCTATGCACTATGAAATGGGATGGCTGGGTTAGCCCTGTTGAATATCAAAGTGTCCCAGTCACACCCACTGAGTGCAAAAGTAGCCAGATGGTCCCAGGCATTGGAAGCAGATAGCAAATCTCTGGCCTGTCGTAAGCCTTTCTAGAAGGGGTGGGCATGGTCCAAGAAAGCAGTGTGCTGATGGACAGGCCTGACACAGACTCTCTGCCTCTTCCAGTGCTGTTGTTTCAAATCCAATTCCCCAGGGAGTGCTCATTAGAAAGGACTGGAAATGGCTAGTTTGTTCTGGAATCGGCATCTCCAGAAAGCAGTCATTAGGGATGGACTTAGGGGTGGGACTTACGGCTACTGTAAATAATAGTGGAGAGGGACTATATTGGTTTTACATCTTGGGTAAAGTGGGTGTGGTGAGGCAGCACACTGAACACCAGCTTAGAAGTCAGTGGAAAATTCCTCTGCCCAGAGCTA
Source organism: Montemys delectorum (assembly GCA_019843815.1). Lineage (NCBI taxonomy): Eukaryota > Metazoa > Chordata > Mammalia > Rodentia > Muridae > Montemys > Montemys delectorum. The sequence continues at coordinate 43,559 of JADRCD010225405.1, read as the reverse complement.
ATGAATGGGTCTTTTTTGGTTGGGTTTTTGTTGACTTCAAAAACCTGTAAGTACTGAGACCGGGATGAGAGAGAGTCTGGGGATTTGGGCTTTGGAAGGGCACACCTGGCATTTACCAATTTCCAGAGGGAAGGGGAGAGGTGGGCAGCCACATGTTTGCTGAAGGCAAAGAGGCTGTATCTCAGTTCTTCCTGTTTTGGGTTACAGTAAGGCCCAAGCTCACAGTTAGCATCGACACCAATGTAAACAGCACCATCCTGAGTCTGGTGGACAATGTGCGGTCATGGAGGCCTGGAGACACCCTGGTCGTCGCCAGCACTGACTACTCGATGTACCAGGCAGAAGAGTTCCGGGTGCTCCCCTGCAAAGCTTGCAGCTCTACACAGGTCAAGGTGGCAGGTAGGCACCTCCTCACTTCAGGCTGCAGGAATCTGAATGCTGGCAGACATCAAGCGAAAGATCTGAATCTGTGAGCTATTCTCAGAGTCCTACAAACCAAAGAAAATGCTGAGATCCTCACTACAAGCATTGGTTCTTTAGTGATGCATCCATACATTGTCCAGGCAGGCAGCCTAACTGATATCTGAAATAAATTCACTTAAAAAGAAAGACTCATGGGTTTGGAAGCTTCAGTTCATGATTTGTTAGCTCTGTTGTTTAGGGTAAGAACTAGTGATGGAGGAAGTCGCTTATCTCATGGCATCCAGGAAACAAAGAAAGGAAGATGTTGGAGTCCCAGCATCCTCTTCAAGGACATCTTCCCAGTGATCTAACTTCTTCCCACTAGACCTTACCCCTAACAACATCACAGGCTCATGGCAAAGCTTTAACTCAGGAGCCTTTGGGGGACACTCTCATAGCACAAGGCTTAAGCCTTTCTAGGCCAAGCCTAGCTCCAATCTAGAAGATGGGCTCAGAATGGCTCCATACTATTCTCAGTCTTCCCCAGACACATTCTTCTCATGGCAGAGGACAGAAGCTGGAGGATAGAGGTGGGAAATTCCTATAGAGGAGAGGGGAGAATGGGGGACTTTTAAAGTCTGGGCTTAGAACTGGTTCATGATGGGCATACTAGCTCATCTCTAGAAGTCTAGAACTTGGGAGACCAGAGAGAGAGGATGGTTGAGAATTTGGGACCTGCTTGGGCTACATAGTGAGAACCAGACAAACCCAGACTTCAGGATAACACCTTACTTTAAGAAAGAAAGAAAGAAAGAAAGAAAGAAAGAAAGAAAGAAAGAAAGAAAGAAAGAAAGAAAGAAAGAAAGGGAGAGAGAGAGAGAGAGAGAGAGAGAGAGAGAGAGAGAGAGAGAGAGAAAGGAAGGAAGGAAGGAAGGAAGGAAGGAAGGAAGGAAGGAAGAGAGGAAAAAAGAAAGGGAAGAAGAAAGAGAGGAAGGAAGGAAGAAAGAAAAGAAAAAGAAAACAAAATGAACTCAGAAAAATTAAACTAAACAGTCACAGTTTGGTGGCCCAAATACAAGTCAGTATAGAGTACGTCCCATAGTCAAGGTCAATATGAACTGTCAGAGAAGCCTATTTTTCTCCCTGAGATTGAGAGGACAGAGATTGAATGTTTGTTTAAAAATGAGTTAGTCGACCTCAATGCTTTAAATCTCTTCTGTCCATAGCTTTTGAGTTTTCTTTTTTCTTCTCCTGAATCTTCACTTATATGCCCTATATTTTATGGCTTGTGATATTACCAGAACCACAGATTCTAAGAGAGCAAAAAAAAAGACTGTCTTAGTCAATGTTATATTACTATGAAGAGACACCATGACCACAATTCTTATAAAAGAAAACATTTAATTGGGGTTAGCTTACAGTCTAGAGATTTAGTTCATTATTGTAATGGTAGGCAGTATGGTGGGATGAAGTCAGACATGGTGCTGGAGAAGTAGCTGAGAGTTCTAAATCTGGATTGGCAGGCAGCAGGAAGAGAAGAAAGCACTGGACCTGGCTTGGGCTTTAAAAATCCCAAAGCCTAGTAATAAACTTCCTCCAACGAGGCCACACCTCCTATTCCTTCTCAAGTAGTTCCAGTCCCTAATGACCAAACATTCAAAAATATGAGCCTAGGGGGCCATTCTTATTCAAACTACCAGACACCTTATACATAATGTAGGTCCATTGCTCCTGCAAATTATATATGTATATCTTTGGGTTGTAAGCAACAGAATCCAACTTGACTTTCTGAAACAAGAAAGGAATCGAAGGGCAGGCCATTCAGTGTCAGAGAAACAAGTTAGATACTGAAGAACAAAGCTGCAAAGAACTCTGTGCAGGGCAGCTTTGAGGACCTTGGCAGCAGGGAGCAGTGGGTAACATCTCTAGGCATTCCTGTCTCTAGCAAGCATACAGAGTCCCTGGGACACCATCCTGCACAGCCACTGTCCAGAGAGATGGGTTATGGATAGGCTTCTCTGAGAGGTCAGGACTTTTACCAGCAATCCTTAGACTGCCTCAAGTTGATAACGGGTCATTTTTTAAAACCAGAGTGACCTGCCAGAAGGGAAGAGACTCACTACTGGATATTCGGACTATCAAGTGCTACTGCCTGGGGAAGTAGCCCAATCTCGATGAGAAGACTGAGCGCTGAGAAAGGCATAGACAGTGTATTTCAATTGTCTAGTGTTTTAGAAATAAATCTTGAGAAACTAAAACTCAAAACAATCCCTTTTGGCTGGTTAGGAAGTACTCGAGGAAGAATTCAAGAAGCCTCATTTCAGTGAAGTGAGAAACAGTTGGAGTTCCACCTCCTGAATTTGTTCTTAGAGGAAATGGCCCTGTGTGTCAGATGACTGAGACGGTGCACAGCTGGAATCCCAAGGCACCAATTCTCGGATTAGAGTCTGCAAGACACATAGTTTTAGTGAGATGCTACTTTGAGAGTATGGCTAAAGAAAGAAGGAGGTAGCAGTGGGCGGGTCAAGTCTAGAAGATGAGAAGTCTGCAAGGTAAGAGATCTCATTAAAATGATAATGTTTGAACCCCTACAGTCTTCAGGAAAGGCTTTGGGGCATCTTATAAGTAAGTCCAGATCAATCTGACACCCGAAGGAAAGAAATGAAGTGAAAAAAAAGGGATAATCTGGAGAATGAAAGTCTAAGTAGCAAAGCATGAAAACAAAGGTCTGCATGAATGGCGGACTTAGCCATAAAGGTTATCTCTGAGCTTTCTGGCAGCCAGATAAGAAAAACTTATCTGTACTCAAGAAAGGGAAGGAGATAGACTTAGAAAATCACTCGTCTTTTTAGACCTGAGCTTGAGGAATTCACCTCATTCATCATCCACAGGACATGGCATGGCAACATAAACTTGACACTCTGCTAAGATTCTGGATAGGGGTTATTTGTGCTTTGAATCCCAATGTTAGGAGGGAATGAGATGCTGGGTAATCTGTGAATATATTGTGTGAAATGCATCTTTGGCTTTGTGTTATTTGGCAGAGGCAAAAAAAAAATTTCAAACAAAAAAAAAAAAAAGAGGATTCAAGTAGGTGTGCCCCCATTTGTAGAGATGAGATCTCACTAACTTAGCTCAGGATAATCCTAACTCCCTAATCCTGCCTCCATCTCCCAAGTGCTAGGATCAAAAGCCTGTGTCACCACACCTACCTTGATGCAGTTACTATTGATATCAGCTACAATAATTATTTTTACTCTTCTTATTGATGTGTATGTTTAGTGTTCATATGTGTATGCATGCTCACATGTGTTTAGACATATGTTGGGGGATGTGCATGTATGTGTGTGGTAGCTTAGGTTTCATATTGGGAGACATCCTTTATCATTCTCCTGCTATTGAAATTTACTGAAGTAGTCTCTCAACTGAACTCAGAGCTCGCTAATGCAGCTAGTCTGACTAGCTAGCTTGTTCCAGGGATCCCTAGTTTCCACCTTCTGAGCCATGGGCTTATAGGCGGGCTGTTACACCCGAGGAGCATTTGCATAGGTCCTGGGAACTGAACTCCGAGTCTTCACATTTGTGTAACAGGTGCCACGGAGCTATCTCCACAGCCCTGGCAGTAATAATTTAACATCTAACCCTCAGTATGAGAAGGCTAGAAGAAGCATGACTGAGTACTGGTGGTTGGACCCTGTATGCTTCAGTTTGCCATTTCTGCCATTTAGAACTTGCAGGCACATGGCATTGCGGAGGAAAAAGCAATCCCTATCATTGTTATTAAGTAAAAGTCGAGTCTGTGTCAGCCTGCATTAATCTTCTGGAGATCTGACCAGCTAGGTGTGGTCCAGGTGTGGGAGTCACATCTGTGAATGATGGGTCAGCACTTTCCTCCCCTAGGGATGGGGAGGTACCCTAGGATCTGTGAGGACAGAGGAGTAGAATACTTTGTCATCCATACACCCAGAAGTTCCTGAGCACGCAACATGTGCCAGGCAGTGCATCGGGTGCCATGGTGAGCGAGATGGACAGTGTTCTCTGCCCCAAGGGAAGCTGCCTCCCAGCAGGGAGAATGGCATCCATCAGAGTCATTACAGTCTAAATAAGACTCCATCCACAGTAATTATAAAAGAGATGTGTAAGGAGCTGGGCAGAGGGAGGAGGGATTCCACTCTGTTGGAGTGGGCGTGGTGCTTTCCCTGAGGCATGATTAGGTGGGAAGCTGGGAGGCGATGACAGAGTGGCTAGGAAAGAGAAGTATTGCTAGAAGGGAAGGCATGTGGGCACATCACCTGAGCAGGCGTGGGCAGCCATGAGGAGGACAGGTAGGCTACCGGGGAGACAATGAGAGCACCTAGGATCACAGAAGGGAGAGGAGGCCGCAGGACAACCAGGGGCTCTGCTTGAGTACACAGGAAGCTACTGAACTCCATGGGTCTATTGCACGCTCCTAGCAAGGAAGGATTTCCCATGTCTGCATCTGTAGGAGGAGTATGAGTGGAGACGATGTTAGACATCCTTCATGATGCCCTCAAGTCCCTTTACCTTGGAAGGATTCTACTCCAGCCCCACACTCAGCCTCCCACTACCTATTAAGAGTAACTCTAAACTCTGCTCAGGAGTTTTGCGTCACCATGGAAACAGTTCTTCCTGGTGAGGAGTGTCACAGAAGTGCCAGCTGCGGATGATTACACATGCACAGCTGTCTGTCCATCTGTCTGTCCTGAGAAGACACCCATTGCTCCTCTTCCCAAAGTCCATTCTCTGCTTTCCATCCCCCACTAACATAGAGTGAGGACTCCTCCTGTTCATCCCTTTGTGTACCTGAATTCTTCTCCTACATGCTGCATTCTTTCAGGCTCAGCTCCTCAGCCTGGCTGCAGAGAGGAAAGCGTACGTTCTTCTTGGATCCTCCTCTCTCATAGATTCCCTATTTCCAACCAACAACCCTCTTTGCATTTTAAAGTTTCGTTGGTGAGAAACAGATGGTGAGAAACAATGTGCTGGAAATATATGACTCACCTAAAAAAGTTTTTCAAAGTTTTGCCAGCCTCAGTGTAATTCCCAGCACTTCTTGATGTGGCCATGACATTTGAAATCTCCCCCTTGGTTATTTTGCCACCCTCTTTCTTTGTCATCTTCTTACTTTGCCTTATAAATACTTCTACCCTTTAACTACTATGACCACTACTTAGAATGAGCACCATTTCCCGTGATAGTCTCAGTACTATACAGGTCCACCTGTCCCATCTTTGTGAGGCCTCACTATCTGGGAGTTCCTGTTTTATATATGAAGCAGATAAAGAAATTGAGGCTGTAGAAATCAAACACCTAAGTCCATGATTTCCAAAGTGGTAGCCACCAGCCACATATAGCTGCTTCAACTTAATTGAAGTTAAATAAAATTTCACCCTGTTCCTTACAGTAGACAGATTTTAAGTGTTCAAAAGCCACATGGGCTTAGTGGCTACCATGTGGAACAGCATGGAATCTGTTGTCACAGGATGTCCTTGTGAGTGGTGTAGTGTAGACCAAGCAAGCCAGTATCTTTCAAACCCCTAGCTGTCCAGCTGCAAACTTATGCATGCTACATTGTCTTCCACAAAAGTTTATAATCTTAGTATCTCCATCTGAAATGGTCATAGGAGTCCTAGGCTATTCTTGTCCCTTTGGACTAGTCCTTGCCCCTGATGCTATGAGAAGAACAATCCAGTCACCACCTTCCCCTGACATCCTGAATTCTAATCTCTAAGTACCTGTTGTGTCTGTCTCCCAGAGAATTTGTTTGTGGTTTATTGTTCTCTTGCTCTTAGGGTGTCTGGTTCTCTGCTTGTCCTGTGGATGTTCAAAGAGTATGATATTCAGGTGCCTATGGATGAACCCAGAAAATACCAATGTTTAGAGCCTCCCTATGCCCCAGGTCCCCTCCCTCTTTCCTAGTAGGCCCAAGTCTTTTGAGACAGTTCTGACCTGGTCAGCCTGCACACAATGCTGTGAAAAGGTGGGGAGTGGGGGTGGGGGAGATGGAGAGTTATAGGAGAACCCCACACTCAGGAAGGAATGAAAGAAATCAGGCACAGCACTTCCCTGGGATTGCAGTTGGGAGTGGCCTGAGAAAGGGACAAGGAAAGATAACTGCTTGCACTGTGGCCAGGAGCAGTGTTGTAAAGGTTCTGATAAGGAGTCTTGGAGCAGGGGAGGTGGCTGGGACTGCCAAATTCTGCATTTCTCAGTGGGACCCGCATTTCCTTCATCCATGGGAATCTGATGCACACAAACCTTCCATCTACCTGAAGTCACTGGTGCCCTGCTTCCCCTGTGAAACCAGCTGTCCTTTAGATCCTGTCACTGGTGAAGCTCTGGAGACAAAAGCCCTGACAGCTGCAGATGTCATTTCTGTCCCTCTGGCCTCCAACCATGTGCCTAGGGCTGTTTAAGCACATTCTATGAATTAACTAACTTGTTGATCTAGCTACCTTTTTGGGATGTGAGCTATTTTTATCTCTGCTTCATAGATGAAGGGCGCAAGGTTCAGGGAGTTTAAACCATGGACTCCAAGACTCTATTGTAAACTAAGTCATACAGTCTGGCTCAGAGCCATGTGGAGAACGACTTTCCTCATAGAAACAAGCAGGTGGATGGGAACTCGAGGTAACAAAGGTCCTCAGAAGGCAATCCCAGCCAGCCTGGAGGGACATGAAGAGATGAGACCGACAGGAGCCAGGGTGTCTGATCTATCCACCTTGGCCTATTAAAAATGGCCTTCAGGACTGAGTCACTTGCTTATAGTGCCACCTGTTCCCAAAAACAAGTCTAGCTTTCTGGGGACATATGGAAAGCCAGCTCGATACTATACCTCTCGGCATGCTCATCACTTGCCTTCAAGGGCAGTAGCAATCCATTCTCCCTCTGTACCCCCGACACAAACCCAAGCTGTCTTGCTTGATTGAGAAATCCTTTGAGAGTTTCCTGGGGCATTGTCAGGAACACAGGCCTTTGGAGTTTCCACTAGGAAAGCTCTGAACCTAGCATGATTGGAGGCCTGGGACCCAGAAGACCAGGATCCCAGAAGCTCTTGAGGACAGACACCCAGCTTTGTAAGAAGACCCAGTTCTCTGCATATTGAGCTGGGTGGCTTAGGAGAGCAGATGTTCTCCATGACAAAGAAAAGAGAGAAGGAAGATATAACAGACAGAGGTAGACATGTAAGAGCCCCCACTGGCAAGACGCATGTGAGGACTCTGTAGGATCTGTAGACTACCATGCAAGTGCAGAAGGAAGGATGGAAACCAGTCAGATAGACTTCTTCCTTCCAGGAAGCTTTGAGCCAGTTAGAGAGGATCAACAGGCACTCTGGAACAAAGATGGGAGGAGTTTGAGGTCCTATGACCTAAAACTGTAAGAGCTAGAATAGAAGGAACAGTGAGAAGGTAGCTCTTCAGACCTTGAAGAGAAGTCACAGTGGCACACTCCTGTGATCATAAAAAAAAAAAAAGGGAGATATAGTGATCTGCTCAGCCCTTGAATCAAAAGCTAGAAGATCAAAAGCAGGATGATAAAAGATCCTCCATGACCAAGATGTCATAATTAGAGATGATAAGCATCAACTTCTAGAATGTTTCTTTCTGAATTTGAGTCTCTTTTCTTTTCATCCATCAGACATGCTTCATGTTGCCTCTGAATGGCTCTCCAAAGGCAATGTACCTCAGAGGCTATGCACACCACTTTTGAGGACAGGCTTTGCCCTTTAGAGGGCAGGCCCTGTTGTTAGCTTGCCTGTGAAGGCCACAGAACCAACAGGCAGGGAGAGCAACTGGGATAGAAGTAGAGGCTTCCACATGAATGGCCATAGGACCTTAAAGCAGTAAGGACAACATATGACCCAAACCATGGGTATCAGAATCTCTGAAACTATGAACTGAGATAAGCATTTCTTCTTTGTAAATGTATTTATCCCAGGTATTAGAATAACAGAAAGCTGACTGACACTATGCCTGAGACTCTTAAGGACTCTGTGGTAGGCTGAATCTATGTTGTGATCCTTAGTTCCTGTGAACATTGCCTCACATGACAAAAAGAGCTTACAATGATGACCAGATTAAAGTTCTGGAAATGGAAATATCCTGGATTATATGAGTGGGTCTAATGTAATTACAAAGGTCCCAGAGAACAAGGATTATGGAAGATTAGTGAAGAGAAAGCAAAGGAATGACAAAAGCAGAGGGAGCAATGGAAAAATGCAAGATGGGGGTCTCAAGCCAAGGAATACAGGTGGCCACTGGAATCTGCAAATGCCCCGGAACAGAGTCTCTGTGGTACTTTCTCAAGCAAGCAACCATGCCAACACCTTGACTCACCCCACAAAATTAATTTCAGACATCTAACCTCCAGGATCATAAAAAATAAACCTGTGGTAATCTGTCTCAGCTGCAACAGAAAACACAGACCATTCACTTGCCTGGGGTTGTTTTCTCAGCTTTAGTATGCACCAATGTCACATTGCTTCAAAGAAACCACTATCTCACTGAGTGTGCAGAATTCTAAAACCATCGGCTTCTTTAGCAATCCTGTCAGCTCCCAGGATGCGTGCTTGGTGATGGGGAGGGCAAGGGTCAACTCTTCCTGTGGATGAGAAAGCAGAGGAAGGTCACTGTGGTGGGTATTGCTAATTTTAACTGTGGCCTTCACACGTGGGCACTCGTGGTATCTCAGGGTTGAGGCAAGCGCCTCCTTGATCAAGTCAAGGCCAGAGCAAAAGCCAAGTGGTGTAGGTGTTGTGGTTTGGGCTGTTAGTCCACATGGGACAGTGTTGTTCTTTGTAACTGCATCCTTGAATGAAAGAGAAAGTATCCACAAGCCCTGTCAGCCATCTTAGGGATGAGCCTGTCTTTAGCTGTGTTTTCTGCACAGATGGAGAAGAGATGGAGGTAACACAAAGGGAATTTGGCTAGAGAGGGGTGAGGTTGTGGGAGGAAGAAATGGGCAGAACACAGGGTCAAGGAGTCAGCCACACAGGACAGGGACCAGAGTCAGTGTGGGAGAGTATTTGGTTTGCTGGATTTTTCTCAAGGATAGCAAGGCTGGGGGATGTTTGAGGGCAGAGAACATAAGAAATGCAGATGAGGGACGAGATGGCTGAACTGGAAAGGACTGCCAGCTGGAGGCGATGCCTTCTGAATGTGGCACAGGACAGGCCTAGGATCCATGGCCTCAGAGAGTGCCTCCGCTAAGGGATGCAGGATGACGTTAGCACAGATCAGGGTGCAAGTTCTTCCCCATTGCTCCTTTTGGTACCACAGAGGTGTATGTGCAAGCCCAGGGCTCTAGACACAGGAATGCCAGCCTACTCTTTCTCCTCGGGGCTGCTGAGAGCAGAGCATGGGCTGGCCCTGCTCGGAGCAGGGTTCTGAAAGGAGAAGGCTTGTTTTATCCTAAGAATTACAGCTAGAAACCCATACAATACAGTGCAAGCTCTGAGGAGTCATCTGGAAACAGGGTTTCTCTCTGTCTCTGTCTCTATCTCTGTCTCTGTGTCTCTCTTTCTCTCTCTCTCTGTCTCTCTCTGTGTCTCTGAGTGTGTGTGTGTGTGTGTGTGTGTGTGTGTGTGTGTGTGTGTGTGTCTTTCTCTCTGTCTCTGTCTCTCTCTCTTGTTGCTCTGCCATCTCTAGGCTGTGGCTTTTCTCTGCTGGGTGAGGTTGGCCTACCAGAGAGGCAACCCAAAGATTACAACATCTGGCACTTCTTTGTCCACCCTGTGGCCACACCTCCCTGTAGGGAAGTAGGGAAGCACAGCTCCTCTGGGAAGCCCTGTGTGAGATGATTCATGGGAGAGTCTAGCTCCGAAAATCAGAAGCAGAGTGTATATTATGGCCAAGTAGCCACACCTGCCATGGCCTTAAGAGCTAAGCACAAGTAGGTAGGAACTGTGGCTCCACTCCTAGGCATGTGACTACATCTACCAGAGCTTTGTTCTTCCTTGTCATGGGAGCAACGGCCATGGGGCCCAAGATTAACAAAGGTCTGGTAAAGAGCAAGCTACAGCTGTGGGAGTACTGGATGGGGACACAGTGGTCATGCTTCACCATCCTTCTGCTTCCCTACCCCTCTTGTGCCCTAGGGAAGCCACAGTACCTACATATTGGAGAGGAGATTGATGGTGTAGACATGCGGGCTGAGGTTGGACTCCTGACTCGGAACATTGTGGTGATGGGGGAAATGGAGGACAGATGCTACCCCTACACCAATCACATCTGTGACTTCTTTGACTTCGATACCTTTGGGGGCCACATCAAGGTAGGAATGAGCCTGACTAAGGCTCATAGCCCTACAGGAGGGTACTCGAAGTTCTAGCTGTGGACAGAGACTCATGGGAGGGGAAGGGTTGGTGGGGCAGTGGGTAGGAAAAGAAGTGCACCCTTAGGAGATGTCTTCTTTATCAATCATGGGCCTTTCACATGGATCGCATATCAGATATTTATCTTAAGTCCATGGGAAAGCACAAATGTTTTACAATTCATAACAGTAAGAAAATTACAGTTACAAAGTAGCAATGAAAATAATATTATGATGGTCAATCACCACAACATGGGGACCTGTATTAAAGGGTCAGAGTATTTAGGAAGGTTGAGAACCGCTGGTCTAGAAAGGTAGCCACAGGTAGCAGCAGGTCTCTCAATGCCATACAAAGCACTCCTAGTTCACCAGCGCTCCTAGTAGTTCTTCAAAAAGGAACTTTGTTTATCTTCGTTCAAAATGTCTTTATCAGTCCTGGTAAATAATCCAATAAGCACAGGCATCCTCCATGTTCCTCCATGTTTTTCACAAGATTATTGGCTTCAATGCTAAGAGCATCAGAGTGAATTTTGTATAAAAAAAAAAGAGAATCTCTTGAGGCTAAAATTGTGTGCTATAAGTGTAATTCTTTTTAATAATGTAAACAAAGAGGTTGATGGAGGGAAACCGAGAGTTCACAATGGTAGCTCTGCTGATCTTTTAGGCAGGGAGAGCCTTGTGGTACAGATCTACGTTTCAGGAATTCTAATATCCAGTCCGTAGTCTGTGGGTCCTTTCTGTCTATTGTCACCACTGAAGGTACCTGAGAGCATAGTGAGATCCAGAGGAAATAGCCGTCCTCTGTCACACAAGCTACTGCAACCCCTCCCAATCTTGAGGATGGTCCCGAGTTCCCATGACCCTCTTGCCCATGAAGCCCAAGCTAGGCTCATAATCATTCTCAACACTACTCTCCAGGCATTGCCACTGGACCAGCATTCCAGTGGGTACCTGAATCTAGGAGAAAGGGTCATCATGTCACCGACTCCTCTGACCCTGCTCCCTTTCGACTGTGTGTGTTCTGCTGAGCTCCTGGAATGCAGGCATCATCTGCCCAAGCAGCATCCCTGAGCACATCCAGAAGCAGCCCTGTGCTGTGACCATCTGCCACTCACATACATATCCCCAGAGCAGAGGCTCATGGTCTCTCCAGTGCCAGCACCCCTTCCTCCACTCCCCAGCACTCCCAGGGCATGTTTTATGCCACCCCTAACTCTTAAGCATTTTAGGATTATCCCTTCCTCATAGTTGGCTATGGAAGTGGTAAAGGAAGATCAAAGCAAGCCTACTGTCCTGGGCATTTCCAATCCAAACAGTCTGTTCTCCTGCAGCATCCTGTAATGCCTTGCTGGACTCCCTTAGTGTAAGAAGGACCAGGCATCCTCAGCCATGTACATAGAGCCTCCTTGATTGAGTAACCAGGATGTACTCAGTAAAACCCAGTGACAAAGTACTAGGAAGGTAATACCTCTGGTCTCTGGGAATGCAGGTCAGCTAGCACGGTGAGGGAGGGGGAAGATCAGGGGCTTTTTTGACTTTCACTTTCCTGTTGCAGTTTGCACTGGGGTTTAAAGCAGCTCACTTGGAGGGCGTGGAGCTGAAGTATATGGGGCAGCAGCTGGTGGGCCAGTACCCAATTCACTTCCATCTGGCTGGAGATTTGGATGAACAGGGAGGCTACAACCCCCCTACCTACATCAGGGACCTCTCCATTCATCACACATTTTCCCGTTGCGTCACTGTCCATGGCTCCAATGGTCTGTTGGTAAGTGCCTGCTGGAAGTGCGTCTCACTTAGGCCATTCAGGGGAAGGGAGACCTTGTGCTGTGCTTTCTCACTGCCTTCCAATGTGAATATGGACAAGTACTGAATCAGTCAGGTCTTCCATTTCATTCCTGTGAGCCCCACAGACCACCTCGTTACCTTCAGTTTGCTTGGATAGAGGATGATCCTAGCAACTCATCTTCAGAGCAGGGAGTCCAGGTCTTACTACAGAGCAGCTGGTATTGGAGAGGCTGAGTGGGCATCTGAGACACCCATCAAGACAGCATGGGGAGCTGGTACCTCAGTGAGATACAGCCTTCCAGAACTGGCATGGAGCCATCCCCAGGGGTCTGTGTTATCTCAGCGAGGTGGGGGAGTCAAGAGACTGTGGTGGGAAAAGGAAGACAATGAGCTAAGACACCCACTGCACCTCCTAGATCTGACCTGGGACAATTAGATATGTTGATGGTCCCCACAATAGAGTCAGACCCTTAGAGCAGAACCCTGGACAACTTCATCTAGCAAGAAGATCTGTGCAACACTATTACCAAAGACTTCCTCCTATCTAGTTCTGGAGAATGCCAGTGGCCAAATTGGGAAGGAGCATCTCTCAGCTCCCTTGTCATCTGGCTACCACATGGTTGAGGTGCCAGTTCCAACCTTAATCTAGTGTTCACTCAGGGACCTACCACCAATCAATTCTGAACAGTGTTTGCTGGCCAAGCTATCCAGCTAGATCTGGAGGTGCAGTCTTGTTGCAGCCTTTCCAAGGTGGAACCAAATTGCGTGGCTTGCCATCGACATGGACCGGGTCTCTGGTTCTCTGAGCCAAGCAGGCAGCAGCCGGGCCATATCCCAGACAGACCGGCAGTTTTACGGATTGGCTTTGAATGCTCTTGGAATGTGCAGTTGTACGCCTTCCAGAATGCCGCTACCATGGGAGCTGGCCTTCGACATTGCTTGCTTTTCTTTGCTGCCTGAATTGACGGGTTTACCAGTGGGTGACTATGGTTTTCTTTTGGGGGGGGAGGGGTAAGGGGAGGAGGTCAGTTAACAGAACCAAAAGAATCCATATGGAGCAAACATGTTATTATGCTTTAGAGTACAGAAGACATGATGGTGTGTGTGTGTGTGTGTGTGTGTGTGTGTGTGTGTGTGTGTGTTATAAGTCTTTTGCTAACACAATCCCTGGTCAGAAGTGGGTAGATCCCAGACAAGCAGCTCCCCAGCACACTAGAAATAAGGGCTCCTAGCTGTATGGAGCTGAATACCTTGCTCTACCCAGCAGGCCCTGAAGTGTCCCAGGAGGCCATCTCTCACATCTCTTCCCTCTCTTCCTCCCATGTCCTTGGGAGCCAGATTCCCTTGTCCCCTGCTTCAGGCAGCATCCCCATCCTCATTTATTATTTTATTTTTAAAAAGATTGTTTTATCTGTATGAATCTTCACATTGAATGCTATTTGTGTATACCATGTGCCTGCCAGGTACCCACAGAAGTCAGATTCCTGGAACTGGAGTTAGGGCTGGTTGTGTGCTATGATGTGGGTAGTAGGAACCAAATGTGAGTCCTCTGCAAGATCACCAAGTGCCTTTAATCACTGAGCCACCCTCTGCTGCCCCTTCTAGTTCAAAGTTAAACCAATTTACTCTGACCAAAACTAACTAAATAACTAAATAACTAACTAGATAGATAGATAGATAGATAGATAGATAGATAGATAGATAGATAGATAGATAGTGTAATTCTCACAAAAATAAATAACAAACAAAAACACACCAAGATCTTCAATGTCTGCTTTCCTTTGAGTTTCAGGGGCAGCTTTCAGCAATGTGACTCTAAAATGCTACTGAGTTTAGCAAACTATTGTTCCCTTGGTTCATGGTTCATGAATCTCTTTGCTCTTTCTCTGTGTCAGTGTTGTACTCAGCAGAAACTCAAAAGTCACCAGCACAGAGTTGCAGGAATGGATGAAAATGTCCTGGACCTTAGTTTCCTCCAGTGAAAATGCAGATAGAGTCAACTATAAAGGGTGGTTAGGAAGATGAAGCCAGATAGCACCAGTGACATGCTTCAAGGGGACATTAAATAGCAGCAGCCCTGTGTGCCCCTGCGTCTCTATGTGGTCTGTAAAAACACCTCTGCTTCCGGGAGATAGAAACACATGCTTCCACCAAAAAGTGGGGCCAGGGTCGTTAGCTGCTCTTGGCCTCCCTGCCACTTTGAAAAGTCCCAGTGCATGCTCACATAGGAAGGGTCTTCAGCAGAAACCAACCACATTAATGGACCTGTTAGCAGTGGCCAGCCCTCCTCTGGTCACAGGGCCCTGTTCTCACACTGCCTCTGCAACCAGCTAAGTCCCTGTTCTTAATCCATGGAGTGAAGCTGTAGGAATGTTTTCTGTGATAGTAGCATTGTTGAGGGTGTCCTTCTGGCAATATAGCAGAGCACCCAAGCTCCCTAGAAGGTGCTGAGAGGAAGCCTGACTCCAGAAGGAGGCTCTGCATTGACTATCCTCTGGATGCTCGAAGGGACAGGGTTGGAGACTTTCCCCAAGGAGAAGTTCTGCATATACTCTCTGCAGTCTCTGAGCCACAGGGAATGGGCTCAGAGCATCTTCATGTGTATTTCGAGCTCCTAAGTAGGACCTTGAACATTGTCTTTCTATCACTGGAAGGCAATCAATATATTCCTAACCTGTAGCAGGAGGTACAAAGACCTCAGTGCGAGGTCTGCTCTCTTCTACCTCCTTTCTTTAAGCCTGGGAGACTGCGCAGAAGAAAGCGCATTCTTTCTGAGGACTTGCTCACAACTTATCTTTATTATAAATGCCTGTGCTATGAAGCCAAGATGTGCCCAGCAGGTTGCAACTGCTGTGCCCTGCATGGCTCCGGGTACCAGTGGATTCAGTCAGTCTCTAAGCTTTCTATCGCTGGGGCCATACCTTTCGCTTGGCATTCTGCTAAAGATGGCTGGAGCCCATGATGGGGAAACCCAGCATCCTCTCTGCCAGCTGCAGAATTGTGGCAAATTGGGAATTGTGGGAAAGACTTCCATTTTCTCTGACTCAATACCCCTTTTCCAGTGTCTTTGAATGTATCCTGCACTTTTCAAGCTGTGTAGCTGTTCTCTTCTCTCCTTCCCACTTGAGCCCAGATGTTAGGACCCAGACTCCATCTTTCCTCTCCCTCAAAGCTACTTGGTCCAGGGCTGAACTGGGAGACTGAGGTAGAGAACATTCCAGAGCAGAGCAGAACAGAACAGAAATTGACCGTGTAGAAAAGGACGTAGGTCTCTCTAGTCTCACTGTCCCCTTCCAGATCGCATGCTTTCTCACAGGCAGTGCCCTGACCTTGTAAGCTCTATCGTCCCCCACCCTTGCCCCCCACTGCTCCCTACCTTCCCCGCACAGCCTTGAAAGCATTCCTTCCCTTTTTAGGTAGGGTTTTGTTCTGTTTCCTCTCTCAACTTCTATTTGCATATTCAAAAACTCATTAAGATCTTCAAAACAAATGACCCTTGCCTGTGCTCCAAGGCCAGCTTCTCCTCAGGAATTTTATTTTTAAGTTTTTTAATAATGTCAGAAGCTTGGAAATAGTTTTTCTTTTTGAAGGAACTGAATTCGCTGTGAGGCTTCTCAGTGACATATATCATTCGAACCCTAGACTGCAGAAATAGCATCCTCTTTTGGTACCAGGAACCCCTGAAGAGTGCCAAAATCATTCAAGTCTAGTATAAAATGACCTGGTATTTGCATAGTACTGATGTGCTTGCTCCTTTGCACTTAAAATTACCTCTAGTTGGCTTATGATGTGATTTAAATGCCTAATAAGCAGTTGGCATCCCATGTTGTTTGGGGACCAATAACAAGGTGAAAGAATCTCTGAACATGGTCCTCTTAGGCAGTTTCTTTAAAAGAAATATTTCCGGTCTGAGCTTGTTTGAATCTATAGTGGAATCCTGCATATTCAGAGAGTCAGTCAACCACTAATGTCTGTTTGTACTTGTTTAATTATAGCACCATTCTTCTTAGAGAATACAGGTGGTTGGTGGAGGCCAGTTCAGACTGGGGTCATCATATATCTTGATGTACACAGAAAAAAGTCTTCAGAGCTAGTGCTGCCCCCTGCTAGCCTCTAGCATCCACACCCCACTCCTATCCCCCACCCCACCTCCAACCCCCAACAGTGCCCCGACTTGATGACAACTAAATAGTCTCACTATTGAAGCAGTACCTGACAGCTGTTTCTGGATCTTTCATTACTGGCAGAACCTAGGAATGTTATCCTTTACAATCTCATGACCAGACTCTGCCACAGTGAAAGACTTAAAACAGTTTCCAGGAATATCAGGAAAATATCCAGGAAAATCACGGATACAGCAGACAAGAAGCTATGCAGCAAAACAGAGGGGGAATATAGCTTTAGCTTTCTCAAAGAGAATGGCAGAAAGGCTTACACATTATGTCTGGTTAGCATATAAGGACAGCCCCCACAGGGGTTTTGTCTATCTATATGAATCTATTATCTATCTATCTGCCTATCTATCCGATTTTCCTATCCATTTATTCATGTAACCACCGTCTATTTACCTGTATGTCTATCTACCTAACAACCATATCTATTTTTCTATCTACCCACTATCCCTATCTATCTATCTATCTATCTGTCTGTCTGTCTGTCTATCTATCTATCTATCTATCTATCTATCTATCTATCTATCTATCTGCCTATCATCTACCTACCTATCATTTATCTATCAATCCATTCACTTATCTTTAATAGTCAATTCTGTGAAATATTCTAAGGAGAAACAACCTGAAAACATTTTTAGCATCCCCTCTATCCTACAAGGGATGCTCAGTGTAACAGAGTAAGTCTGTGACTGAGTAATGATGTGAATTACACTTCATCTCCAGAATTTCATTTGCTCTTGCCCTGCTTTCTCCTGACTCTGCCAGACTCATTGCAACAACAAAGCAGTGGACTGGTCTGTTTCTGGAGCTGATGGAAATCAAGTCTGAGTCCCATCCTTGCGAGTGGCGTCCACTGAGATAAGGTTGAAACGTGTAGCATGTGTAAGAGCTGGCCTTCCAACAGCAGCAGCTGCTTTTCTTCCTCCTGGTGAAGCCCTTTCTGTTCACAGCACCTCTCACAAGTCTTAGAAGCCAGCTCCTTTCTGAGTGTTTGTTAGAAAAATGTCCCTAACTCACTCACTCACTTCGGAGATCTGAAGTGCAGGACAAATGGAAAGGGAACAGTTAGAAAGATCATGAGCAGAAGACTCTAACATAGAAATTCTCTGGGATACCACATATGCCTTCTCTGGGCATGGTTTCCTCCTCTGCAAGACTAGACATTGAATTTGATCTTAGAAGTCTCTGCCAGCAAGAGCAGCCGCATCCCCTCCCAGCCTTGTCTTTCTATTTATAACAAGCTTTCATTCCTCACCAGGAGAGGAGGGAACATCCCACTGGATGACCTTGGCATTGACTGAAATGCCCATTGAAGGAGTGAATGAGCCTCAAGGTCATGCCCTTGTCAAAGATTAAAACCAAAGATTAGAGGAAGGATGCTCGTTTTAAGAGGCAGACAGCTTGCCTGGTATAAGCAAGGGGAGTGGAGAGTGGACTACATAACAGAGTGAACACACAGGCTTGAAAAACCAAATGTCCCCGCCTTGGCTTTGCCCACTAAGCTTTTGTGACCTTGGTCAATTGCTTAGATTCTCCCAGCCTCATCTCTCTCATTCAAAAAAAAAAAAAATTGCAAGAGGACTTTGTAAGATTGCAGAGAAATTAAGGTCTGAGAGGCCAGCTGGTGTTCAGCCATGCAGGGGCAAGCTGTGGGTATGGTTCTAACAGCTGGTGGACGGCCTGGCAGTCAGGGAGCAGCCAGCTGCAGTGTAAGAGCCTGGAAGGACCTGAGTTGCTCACCTTAGATCAATGCTTTTCCATTAGACACAGTCTTGTCATCTCTCCTACACAGTGAATTACCGAGTAATGGAAACAACTTTTAGGTAGTGTGTGATATTGACACCTAGCAGGGACAGACCAGGGTCACTGAAGAGTCTGCAGTGAGCAAGACAGTCCCTTGTAGTAAGTGGCACCAGGGATAAAGGGCAATGGCCATGATATTTCAGTCAGTGCCAAGGGCATTTGGATGGTGTACAGATTTTCCAGCTCCTAGTACACTGGCAGCTCCTTAAGAGGTATGGGTTGATCTGAGGTCACAAGGAAGCAGGGAAGATCTCACTGGATGAAGTCACTGGACAAGCAGGGATGGAAGAACACAGTAAAGATATACAAAGGGCTACCACCCTCTCCCACTGTATCTTGTAAGCTGAGAGCATCTCTAGGGTGTTTGCGCCAAAGCCAGAGCCTCTGTGGGAGAGACACTGTTGTCAGAGTCTGGTGTGAACTGGGAACTAGGGCTTAGGACCGGGCTCTCTCTAAGGATTCTGAGGCATTGGAGATGCTGGAGATCAAGCCCATGGTTTTGTGATAGTGACTGAGCAAGGTAGGCAGGCTGGTGTAAGATCTTCCTGGTGCTGATGCTGAGACCACACTCCGCTCTCACAGTGTCTCTTCAAAATGCTCTTTCTGGTTTCCTGTCCAGGAAGGTGACCTGGGAGCTGGATTTACCAGCCTGCTCGGATTCTCAGCCTCGGGAGCGAAGGCGTCCTGGTGGGCACCATGGACTTACAAATGGCCTTGGGTTGAAGGGCTCATAAAAGTAGATTAGTGTTGCCAAGTGGTGGTGCATGCCTTTAATCCCAGTATTTGGGGAGACAGAGGCTGGTGGATCTCTATGAGTTCACCAGGCCAGCCTGGTCTGCAGAAAGACTTCCAGGACAGCCAGGGCTACACAGAGAAAGCATATCTGGAAAACCAAACCAAACTAAACCAAACCAAACCAAACCAAACCAAAAACTATATTAGTTCAGACTTCATGAAAGGTGCCCCAGGCCCCCTGTGGTGCTACCTCCTGCGAGAGCTGCCCTGCTCCTCATTCTGGCCCTGGAGATCCTCCTCAGGAAGTCTTGGCAAGCTGTGTCTTCAGTTGAATAGTCTCTGGAACCCAAGCCTAGTTCTCCCCTTGAACCCACCTTTGCACTTCTCATATTTCATCCCCATCCTTACCTACCAAAGCCTCATCCCCAGCACACTCAACCTCTTGTTGTCCACCCTGCCCGAGGGCAAGGTTGTCTCTACCCCCAGGCTACTCCAGCCTGGTACAGCTCAGCACTATTTCATGCTTATTGAATGAATATGTAAGACACATTCACACTTAGGTGCTGAGTAAAACTCCTGTCTTGACCCTGCAGATCAAGGATGTTGTGGGCTATAATTCTTTGGGCCACTGCTTCTTCACTGAAGATGGGCCAGAGGAACGCAACACTTTTGACCACTGCCTTGGCCTCCTTGTTAAGTCAGGGACCCTCCTTCCATCGGATCGGGATAGCAGGATGTGCAAAGTGATCACAGAGGATTCATATCCAGGGTACATCCCCAAGCCCAGGCAGGACTGCAAGTAAGTGCACACATAGTACTGCAGGATGTTCTCCACACTTGGGTCTGCAGGAGGGAGGGGAGAGAGGATGAGCATTAATACTCAACATCCTGCCTCAAGACCTTTAAAAGCTTACTGCTCACCTCTGCCTGCTTCTCAGAGTGAGAGACCAAGGGTAGCTCCTCCTTTCTCCCTCCTCCCTGCTCCTTCCGCCCTCCTCCTTCCTCTCTCTTCCCTTCTTTGTCCTCCCTCCTCTGCAAGTCTCACTAGCACTGTTTAGTCTGGAGAACTGTGGCTCACCTGTGGCTCTATACCATATGGAATCTCGTGAACAGGAAACAGTTGTCACATTCACTCCCGATATGTGTCCATAGTACCACATTAATAGCTTTCTAACTAGAGAAAGGCATGTTATCACAAAGAGACACAGAAAGGCAGAGATAGAAAAATACAGAAGGGCAGGAAAACAGAGCCAGACATAGGAAAAACAGAAACAGACTGAGAGATACAGAGATACAAAGGCAGAGAAACAATAGGAGAAATGGAGGGAAATGCAGACAGGGAGACAGAAAGACAGAGAAACGCAAAGAGGAGAGACAGCGTCACAGAGGAGACACACAGACAGAGACAGAGAGGCAGATGTAGACAGAGACATGTCTCTTCCTGCCCAGACAACCTCCCTTAGACAGGTCTGCTTTCTCGGACTCAAACTCATGCTTCTGCAGAGGTACAAACCACACCTCATTTTTCCAGTCCTGAACAGTGCACAAGTTTAAATGCTCTGTCTTCTAGTGAGAAAGTGAAGTCACAAATAGATACACCAACTATCTCTTAAGTCTCTCAGACAACAGCCTCTACTAATATTGCTGTCTCGCATCGTTCTCCCACTGGGTAGCACAGAGAGTGTTGGTAGTCCTCTTTTTGACTGTACTCAACTTCTGTCCTCCCCCTGCAGTGCTGTGTCCACATTCTGGATGGCGAATCCCAACAACAATCTCATCAACTGTGCAGCTGCAGGGTCTGAGGTAAGCAGAAATAAGCAAGGTGGGGCTGGCAGCGACTGCCCTGGAAATGCTGTGTTAGAGCCCAAGACCACTCATCCATGTGGATGGGGAGTCCTGGAGACGGGGAGTTGTGTTACTTGGTTTTAAATGTCAATTCAGCCTGTCGTTCCATAACCCTGGTGACTATAGCTAATAAGTCATTTATTTTGGCTTGTGGCATTAAGGGAATACAGTCCATAGTAGGAGGGAAGGTATGGTGGCAGGTGTCACTTGTGGCTGTGACAGTGAGAGCGTGTACACATCTGGGTGGATCAAGAAACAGTAGGAGGTCTGGAGAGGTGGCTCCATGGTTAAAAGTATTTGTTTTTGCAGAGGGTCTGAGTTTGATTCCCAGCTTCCAGATGGTGGCTCACAACCATCCATAACTCCAGTTTCGGGGCATCCTGTGCCTTCTTCTGACCTCTGTGGATACCAGGCACACATGGTATACAGGCAGGCACACATAAGAACCAAACACTCATACGCATAAAACGTTAAAATAATAAAAAAGAAAACATTTTAGAAAACAGAGAAGGCAGGAAGTGGAGCCAGGCTATAATCCTCAAGCCCCACCTCCAGTGACCCACATCCTCCATTTTTGCCTTCCTCTCCTAAAAGTTTCACCACCTCTAAAAGCAGGGCCACTACTTGTAGATCAAGTGTTCAAACACAAGACCCTGTGGGGGACATTTCATCCCAGAGCACTAAGCAGTTTGTGTATAGTAACTCGTTAGAGAATGAGTCATTTTACCTTAGGATAGTACCTGGTACGTCTGTACTGTAAGCTAACACCAAGTGATTCTAACATAAAGGACACACTCTGTGATAGGGTAGAAGTTAAGATAGGAGGTCTAGTGTGCCCAAAGCCCCAGATAGCTGAGTGGTGGCAGATAGGCAATCTGCTCCAACAGCCTTAATCTAGCCTAGTTCTCCCCTCCTGCTGGTTTTGCTTGAGGCCTTGACTTGGACCCTGTCTCTTCTTCTTTCTGGGCCTCAGCTTCCAGATCTCTAAGGAAAGCTGCCAACATTTGCTTTTGGAATTCTATCTATCAGTAGTCTAATGCAGATAGAGAACAGGCCAATATAAAGAGTCAGAGCTCTCAAGGTTGACCCCACAAATTTCCCTAGCCTCAAGTTTCTAACTTTTTCCAAGCACTGGACCACATGGATGTTTGGTGGTATATGGTATTCAAATACTACACCGCTCAGATGTGTGTGGTGACGGCTTGCTCTGGTCAGAGTACTGCATCCACTACCCCAGCCTCGGGTCACTCAGTCAGGAACTCACTGCTACTAATTTCTGTGTGTGTGTCTCTCTCTCCTGTGCCCTGTCCCAACAGGAAACTGGATTTTGGTTCATTTTTCACCATGTACCAACGGGCCCTTCTGTGGGAATGTACTCCCCAGGTTATTCTGAGCACATTCCACTGGGGAAGTTCTATAACAACCGAGCACATTCTAACTACCGGGTAAGTCTTTCTGTGATGTGTCACTATGGCCAGCCTGTTCACTCCCCTGCCCCAACCTACAGATGATTAGAGCCTGGAAGAGATGCATTCTTATTGTGGGTCCTGAGCAGCCTTCCAAAGCCTGCAGGTCACTCACCACAAGTCTCCTCTGGGGTCCTGCCTCATCACAGCATCTGTACAGCTAATGGAGCAGGTGTACCTTCACCCCATCTTTCACTCCCAGAAGATGCTGGCTTGGACTTCAGATTTGATTTTGTGATCCTGTTGTAGGCATCAGTGATCTTGACTATGAAATGAAGCCTGGCCATGAACTACAGTACAGGAAGGTTGGACATGGTTCTGAGTGGCATTGGCATCCAGGACTTTCTCCTTTCTTTCTGGAGAGTGGTGGCTCCATCTGTGAAGTGTTAAGTCAGTACGTGGAAAATGAGAAACTTCTTGACCACCTTCATTTATCACCCTCCTTTCCTGAGTACCAGGGAAAACTCTGCTCCAAGCTAGGGTCTAGAGCAAAAGGGAGAAGCACTGAGATGACTGGGACATCAATACGTCAAGAACCTTCCCATAGGAGTAATAGATAAGACTGGAGCCGTTGGACACACCAAGAGAACTTGGAATAAGGCTGAGATAAAAATGACCCCTGTGTCTCTAGGACATAGGGATGGTAAACAAACAAGCTGGTATCTGGTCCAATGTTTAATGGTACAGCCAGGGGACTGCCAGAGAGGAATAGGTGACATCCAAAGTCAAGAAAAGCTATTTCAGAGGCCTAGTGAGATAGCTCAGTATTTAAGGTTTTTGCCATACAAGCACAAAAGCAAAAGTACGTGCCTACAACCCCATTGATGGGGAAACAGAGACAGGCAAATCCCAAAGCCTCTGGCCAGCCATTTAGCCAGTAAACTTCAGGTTCAATGAAGGAACATCTACCAAAATAACAACAACAACAACAACAACAACAAACAACAACAACAACAACAGAAAGCATTTGTCATCCACCTCTGGTCTCCGCATTCACACAGAAATAATGAACCTGCGAGAAGACCCAGAAAGAAGGAACATAAGTTCACAGCAGATCTGTGCTGAAACCCAGGGGTAAGAGGACAAAAGCCAGTGATGAGGAGAGAGCCATGAGCAAGGGAGAGGAACCACCTCCTTAGTCATGTCTCAGACTTAGCAGGAGGGGGACAGTTCCAGAGGCAGTGGCAGAAATGTGGAGGGAAGTTTGTGGCTGGATGTAATGCTGTCCCATGCAGAAGCAGGTGCTTAGACCATATCACTATCAGAGAAGGACAGAAAACACATTGACTTCTTATTGGAACCCATCATTCCCTGGACCCTCAAGATTTCCTAATTGAGAGAGAGAGGGTCCACAGGACTGGGAAGCAAAGAGGGCTGGGACAGGGAGTAGTGCAGTCAAGAGCAACACTCTAATAGGAAGACAAGTCAGAGTCAAGGGCACAGATGTGTGTAGGAGGGATGATTTAGCGCTTGTGAGGGCAGGAGGGGCTCTTATCCTCTGAGATAGACAGGGAGAAATGAAAGAACCTACAGCTGGACCAGCTTGACAGTCTGAGCAGAGACGACAGAAGCATCCTGGATGCTTCTATCCGGGAAGACTGACACCACACTCACCTCATGCAGTCATGTAGTCACTTCTCAGACATCTTGTACAGTCGCTACGGCTACTCCGTGAAGGTGGTATCACCAGCCAACTTTACAGATAATGATATGGCTAACCAACGAAGTGGGGGGACTTGCCAATGTCAGTGTGTGAGAACAGAGCCAAGAGCGTAAGCACTTGTCATCACTGTTATGAAGTTAAAGCCAGCTGGAGAACAAACAGGAACTTGGAGACACAGCTGGGATGAGCCTCCTAGGAGGCCAGGGGGAATCTGGGAGTGAAAGGGACTGAATGGTGGCTTCTAGGACTTCCACTTCTAGTCCAACTCACCTTCTGTCTGCAAAGTAGACAGCTTTGGTACCGAAGAGGAAAACCAGACTCAGAGCTTGGGATGTAGCTCAGTTGGTAAGAGTGTTTGCTGGATGTACATGATGCCCTGGGTTTGTGTATAGATTAGACATGCTCCCACGCACTTGTAATCTCAGAACTCTAGAGGCTAGAGCAAGAGAATTAGAAATTCAAAGTCATCCTCGGCTACAGGGCGAGTTTGAGGCCAGCTTGGGTTACATGAGACCGTGTCTCAAAAATCTTAAAAAAAAAAAAAAAAAAAAAAAAAGAGGAGTTAACCTTTCTCCTCAAGTCAAGCAGGAGCTGGAACTGGCTGTAGGAAGTCACTGGCTCTCACACGATGGGAAAGAGACAAGTCTAGTATTTCATTTGAAAGTCTAGACTCATTTCTGAGTGAACACTGGTATGCCTTGTTTGGTAGTCTGGGATAGGAACTCCATAAAGTAGTGTGAGTTCTGTATATGGGATTGGCTATATGGCCCCAGGTTAGACACTCTTAAACCCTAGCTTATGGAAGCTGGAGAGATGGCTCAGAGGTTAAAAGAACTGGCTGCTCTTGTAGAGGTCCTATGTTCAATTCCCAGAAACCACATGGTGGCACAAAACTATCTATAATGTGATCTGATACCCTCTTCTGGCATGCAGGGGCACATGCAGATAGAGCATTCATACACATAAAATAAATAAATCTTAAAAAAAACTAGTTTATTCATCTACTCCTCCCCCCCAACACACACACACACACACACACACACACACACACACACACACACACATACACACACAGGTCTGCTTCTCCCAGATCTGGCCAGAGAAATGCAGAATGACACTGGCTTTCCCATTCTCTCACTGTAGACCCTACATCCATGAACATAGTCTAAGAACTATGCTGGGTTTATGGACATATTCAAAAGCATGTGCCTAGGCTGGTGTGAGAAGATGACTGTGGGCAGTGGTAGTAGCTAATGTGCCCTTTGTACCCAGGCCGGCATGATCATAGACAATGGAGTCAAGACCACTGAGGCCTCGGCCAAGGACAAGCGGCCCTTCCTCTCCATCATCTCTGCCAGGTAATAACCCCTGGGAAAACTTGTCCCTTGTCTTTTCTTCTGCTTCAGTCCTGCATTTCTTCACCTAATGAGTGCTCACTAGCCAGCACTGATCCAGTTGTTGAGATACAGTACTGTGCTAAACTAAGTCTAAACTAAGTCTAAATTAGAGTCCAGGCTCCAGTAACTGAAGGGAGACTGAAATTCCTAGCAGTTTCCAGATCCCTCCACAGAGCCAAGACCATAAAGGAGAGGAATGGGAATGGCCAGAGCTCTGACATGATGGGCAGGGATACAGAGGTGATTAGAAAGGAAGAATCTACTGCCACTTTAATGATGAGAAATTTGATAGCCAGGCTGACGAGTCAAGCCAGAACTTAGCTGAAGATCAATGACTGCTTTTAAAAGGTTGTCAAGGCTGGATGTGGTGGTACATGCCTTTAACTCTTTAATTCTGCCCCTGAGAGGCAGAAGCAGGAAGATCTCTGCAAGTTCAAGGTCAGCATGGTCTACATAGTGAGTTCTAGGCCACCCAAGGCTACATAGTGAGAACCTATCTTGAAGAAAACAACAACAACAACAACAAAAAACGGCATTGTCAAACTTCAAAGTCATTAGCAATAGTGGGACCCCTTATCTGTCTCTTGCGTGGAGCTGGGCCCTAGAGGTGTAACCTCCTGCCTCTAGGAGAAGCTCAGAGTTGTTCATGACGTAGCCAATGAGTATCTGTTGAGTCAGAGATATCTGGGACCTGTAAGTGGAAAGCAGCTTACAGAGCTCAGAAAGAATGCTCCCTGTACTCTCCCACGCTCCAGGTACAGCCCTCACCAGGATGCAGACCCACTGAAACCCCGGGAGCCAGCCATTATCCGACACTTCACTGCCTACAAGAACCAGGATCACGGAGCCTGGCTGCGGGGTGGGGATGTGTGGCTGGACAGCTGTAGGTGAGTCTGGAAAGGAAGGTGACTGTCAGCAAAGAGGCTCGATGTTCCTCTCCTAGACTGAAGAGTGAGCAAGGCAGAGAGGATTCTAAACTTAATGATATTTCAGCTTTCTGCTGCTCCTGTAACACAGGGATACACAGATGACAGCAGTGACCATGGGAGGAAGAAACCCCACAGCAGCATGCTAGATCCACAAAAAGTGCTGGGCACTGTGGGTTGTTTATAGGGACTCTCATTCATGCTTACATGGGTGATCGGTGCAGGAAGGGGAAAAGGAGTTATGGTTCTGGGTACTCATTGTGTGCCTAAACTTTGTTTTGGGTTTTTTTTTTTTTTCCCCGCTCAGTGTATTTCTCAAGAATGCAAATTTTAAAAATAAAAAATATAAAATCCTAACTCCGTTGATGGTAAATTGAAGCTCAGTTAGTGAAGGTCTGGTAAGTGGAGAGAGAGAGAGAGAGAGAGAGAGAGAGAGAGAGAGAGAGAGAGAGAGAGAGAGAGAGAGAGTTGATGCTTGAGACCATTAGACTCTACGCCCAACAAAACAAGCCAAAAACATTGATTTATGATGTAAAGTCCCCAGAAGTCTGATGCCAAACATGGTTCTCCTTCTGCAAAAAAAAAAAAAAAAAAGATGAAGCACCCTGCCAATAGGGGCACATCTTCTTATCCTCTACCAAACAGTTTAAGGAAGCCCAGAGCCTGACTGGCATTGGGGCTGTGTTCCTGCAAATAGACAGAGTTGACATGGTCTGGAGCTGACAGAATGATATCTTCCAGGACTTTAGGTATTAATCCAGTGTGGCTGCTGGGGACTTAAGGGGGCTCTCATATCTCACTGGATGCAGGCAAGGGTGGAAGAGATTACTCCTAGAGGTGAGAAAGTAGACAGCCAACTGGAGTACCACACTCTGGTTCTGGTGGGTAAGGAGCTTAAGTAAGGAGGGTGTGGACAAGCCCCAGACTTTAGTGTAGTGAGCATGTGTGGGTGAGTAGCTATGTTTTAAGATGTGTTAAGTTGGAAATTCTCACAAAGTATGCAGTAGAAATGTCCCAAATCTTCCAAAGACAAGATAAGAGGAATGTTTAGTTTTAAAGTCACCCATATGGGTGGAGAAGGAAGTTATGAGTATCTGAAATGTCCCTAGGGTCACAGTGGAGTGGGAAGGGGCCAGAGCAAAACACCAGGTGATACCAGAGATGAGGAAAAGCTGGGGACAGGGACTAAAAGAGAGGTGGAGAGCTTGGTACCCTAGATGAGACATGATTGATTGGTTTGGCTAGATAGATCTTAGAAGAGGGAACACAGATTGCTGAAAGAGAGCTCTGTTGAGATGTGTTGGGAACTGGAGAGCTTGTGGAAACCAGGATCAGTCCAGCATGGCTGAAACAGAAGGGAACAGGGATGACTTGGGGCTTCCGTGCCAGAGCAAGACCTGAGCTTAGACTTATAGGAGATGTGAAACCACTGGAAATTCAAGAAGCAGCAGATGATGCATGAAAATGGTGCCTGGAGGAGATGAGGCTCTTGGAGTATACTGGACAGGAAGGAAGCAGAGGAGCAAAGGAAATGAAGGCAGCACAAACCCAAGGTCCTGCTCCTTCATGAGGCTATTTCAGTTTCTTACTATGACTAAGAGTAGTCCCCACATAGCCTACCTTCAGTAGTGCTGGCCTTGGAGTGAGAAAGCCCAGTCCCCTACCCACCCCACTACCCACCACCTGCCATTTCTCCTGATCAACCACACAGGCCCTGGGGGCTCAGCCAGATGTGGGCTGGCAAGAGAGGCCTGTGAGACCCAGCCCTCCTGTAGCTAAAGCTCCATATTCCCACCTGCCGAGTCATTGAGGACCCATGCCAATGTGGATACATCTTCTAGCTCTTTACCCACCACTCCAAGAAATATCAAATCTGTGAGTAGGAACCAGAATAACAATTTGCTATATAAAGTGGAAAATTAAGATTCCCTCACCAAAACTCCTACCTCAATGGCCATGCAAACTCTAGTGATAAAGAAGAGCCCTTCCTTCTGCAGCCTCCTTGACTGTGGAGTGAGAGCATGTGCTGACTGTCTGCTCTTGTCCCTAGGTTTGCTGATAATGGCATCGGTCTGACCCTGGCCAGGTAAGAGGGACTGCTTTTGTGACTGGTCTTTTGTGGGAGTTTATATTTGGACATCTCATTCCCAACATCTTCTCTCTGCAGTGGTGGAACCTTCCCATATGATGATGGCTCCAAGCAGGAGATAAAGAACAGCTTATTTGTTGGCGAGAGTGGCAATGTGGGCACAGAAATGATGGACAACAGGATCTGGGGCCCAGGTGGCTTGGACCACAGTGGAAGGACCCTCCCTATTGGCCAGTAGGTTTGCAATGATGGGAACTGCCCTTTGTGTGTGTGTGTGTGTGTGTGTGTGTGTGTG
Organism: Montemys delectorum; assembly: GCA_019843815.1. Classification (NCBI taxonomy): domain Eukaryota; kingdom Metazoa; phylum Chordata; class Mammalia; order Rodentia; family Muridae; genus Montemys; species Montemys delectorum. Next base: position 14,649 of record JADRCD010225405.1, on the reverse strand, counting down.
TGTGTGTGTGTGTGTGTGGCTTGAGTCACAGCCATGGAAAGAAAGAAGTTAATAGGTGACTTCTATTTGTTGACTCTGAACTTTTCTACTCTCTATCAACCTGCAATGTGTATAGTTGAGACACAATGAGGATGAAATCTGGAGTGAGGAGAGAGATGTCAAAACACACTGTAGACTAGATTCCAAAGAGAACACAACCATCAGATGTTCAGGGGAACATGGTGTCCAGAAAGAGGGATTCTGAGTTCCCTTAGCAACTCACTTAAAGTCTTTCACTTCTGATTATGGCAAAGAGGCAATCAGGATGAACAGAAGTAATCAAACCTACAGCCTTGCCTGATACATTAAACTTTTCCACCAAGAGACAGATCATCTCTAGATGTTCACATCTCAAGGTAGCCATGCATGCAAGAGGCTAGGCTTATTCTACTGTGGCCCTAGAATTGGTTTAGTCTTCTTTTCATGAAAATAACAGGCTTTGCTGCTATAATCAGGACAGAAACATACAGACTGAAACTTTCAACCTGAGTGCACATGGGTCTCCCGAATTACGCCCTAGAGGCGCACACAGATGCATTCACCTGATCTTCTTGACCAATCCATCAAAAAGCCCTCGCTTCCATTTTAAGAGATACAGAAGGCCCTTTGATTTATAAGTGATTTGGAATCTGCATTTCTAGAATTTCTTTCTAGAAGGTTACCAACCTCCAGGGACAGGATATTCTGGTGACTTCCAGGGGTGACAGACTCAGACAGGTTTCTTGTAGTGCTTTTGAGAGAAGAGACCTAGGAAGGATCATGCAGTTTTTATTGTGGTAGATTAGGATCTTAAGCATATGGTTTACGTAGAACTAGCAAGAGTGTACTGTCTGAACCCCTTAACTGGAAAAATGCGTGGATGCACCCCATGAGAATCAGGATCCAAAGTGACAGCACCATTGCTTACTAATATAAAAATATGGAAACACGGGGATTTGGGGTTGAGTGGAGACTTCTTGGGAGCCATATGCAATATCTGGGAGCCTGAATAGAAGACTAGGGACAGCTGGGGACAGTCTCTCTCTCTCTCTGGGAACAGAGTCTTCATGTGCTTCCTTTTCCATCTTCATTCCCTTGCTTCCCTAAGTTCCTCATGGAAGAAAAGGGAAGGAACCAAGCCAGAAGCAGAGACATGGGTAAAAATGAACATGTTAGGCATAGAAAATGACAAGCTTAGATTTGTGACCAGTCCTGTAAAAGACCACCAAGCAGTCTGACCAGTCCCCCATGGGCCTTTATTTCCCATACCCTGCTCAAGAGTCTCAAGTAAGTGGGAGAAGTACCTCTGAGCCCCTCCTCCTTGCTCTATATCACCGATTGTTCCCTGGTCCCTCCATGTCTCCCAGCTTCCACCTCTTCCCACTTCCTTCCTGCTGCTTGCCAGTATCAGACTTTCTCAGGGGCCCTGTGTCAGTCTGTGGTCTTGCTTTTCTAGCAAAAGCTGTCTTTGCCTCTGGCAATGCTTAAAAACATTGCACTGTAATTCTTTTCAATCATTGCCTATTCTTTGTATTTCTGTTCCTATTTCCCAAACCCAGCACATTGCCAGTGGATAGGCTTACAGAGGAAACACATCTGGATCTTAACCTGATTAAACTGCTATAGCAACTAAAACTAGGGCGATAGTGACTAACAGTGCTCCCCTCCCAAGGGACAGAATATTGGCAGTCTCTAGAAGTATTTACAGTATTTTCCTAGTGACTGGACACATTGATGGGAAGAGTAGAGAAACTGCCTGAGTAAGGTTCCTAAGCCAACAACATGATAGACAGCTATTTATCTACCAACTTACCTCATTCAGCCAACTAGCTGTCTATCATCCATTCATCCACTCATCCAGCCAACCACCATCTGTTCATCCACCATCCATCTACCTACAAACTCCCCATCTATCCATCCCTTCATCTATCTGCCTACCAGCCAGCCTCCATCTACCCATCCACCCAACCCTATCCATCCACCCACTTATCCACCATCCATTCCTCTACCAAACATTATCCAGTTAATGTATCCCTACCATCCACCATCCATCTATACAGACATTTATCTATTAGTAATTCTTTCATTAACACTGTGCCTATACATGCCTTCTCAGTGAATTAATTAACTTAAATGATTTCCAGTGGAAGGAGTTGCTGGGGTGGGGGTCAGGAATAGCTTCACCCAGAAAAATTTCTTATCATTCACCTCCAAAGAAGCAAACAACACATGGCTCTTAGCTGACACCCGACTTCCTTAACTCCACAGGAATTTTCCAATTAGAGGAATTCAGTTCTATGACGGTCCCATCAACATCCAGAACTGCACCTTCCGCAAGTTCGCAGCCCTCGAGGGCAGGCACACTAGTGCCTTGGCCTTCCGCCTAAATAATGCCTGGCAAAGCTGCCCTCACAACAACGTGACCAACATTGCCTTTGAGGATGTCCCGGTGAGTGTGGTGCCAGGACAGGCTCCTGGCACAGCCAGGCTTCAAGTGATGACTCACTTGTCCCCCACGGCTTGGAGATTGAGCTGTTGCCACCACCACAAGGGTGGAATAGCTTCCTCCAAGTAGGTTGGACCATGTCCCGGTTTGCTCTCTGCCCAAACTGGAAAAGTACAAGTTCAGGTCACAGAAAGAGGTCAAGTCTGGGTGATGCCCACTGGCCCTCCATCTGTACCTCAGTAAGAACCTGGAGATGAACTCAGGGTTCTGAAGCTGTTCCTCCAGAACCTTGACACAATGGATGATGGAGCCAGGCTACCTGAGTTGGCACAGATCATCTCAAAATTCTAGTAGTGCCCAAAGGAAGTCGTCTGAAGACATTGTTTAGTGTCATCCTGAAAGGAGATGTAAACAGGGCCTTCCTGGCTGTAGCTGGAGAGTGTGGAGGGAGCTGAGGGCCAGGAGAGCAGTCCAAGGCTGCCTGTGAGAACTGCTACTTCTCACTATCTATAGCAGACAACATATCTAGCCTATATAGAGAAACACCATCTATAGCCTTCGGTCTCCCAAACCTTTCCCTTCTCTCACTCCTCTTCTCCTTGCCCTCCCCCTCCTCCATTCTTCCTCTTCCTTCCTGAGACTGCCTTTGCTGGTCTGCTCACTCACAGATAAGGCCACTGAGAAGATATAGAACTTAAGTTACGTAATTTCTTCTCTCAGACCCCTGAGGGCCTGTAAGAGATCAGTGACAGAGATGTCCAATGGCTTTCACTGTGAGACTGTCTTCCTCAAACCACACATACAAGCTCATTTACATATGCACAGGTACCCCCTACTCACTGTACACACTTTCTCATACAAATACCCACACACCCTCACTCCTCCCCAGCTCATTCTTCAAATTCACTCAATCCTAAGCCCTGCCTCTATCAGTCCAGCCTCTAAGGCCACCAACAACAGCCAAACCAGTGAGCAGAGCCAACATTGTGTGCTAGTTTTTGGAGTTAAGGCACGGTGACACTCTGACTGTTTTTCGGTTCCATGAGATGGTCAGCCATGCGGTTTCCTCCAGTGCCTGAGGGCAGCCTCTGTCTGGCTGCTTTGTAATGTCAGCGGAAATTGGAAACTTTGCCCTGGCCTGATGACGGCTGCAGTTTCCGTTCACCTTCTGGCTCAGCCTTATTTTCCTGGGCTCTGTTCAGATTACTTCCAGAGTGTTCTTCGGAGAGCCCGGGCCCTGGTTCAATCAGCTGGACATGGATGGGGACAAGACATCTGTGTTCCATGATCTTGATGGCTCTGTGTCGGAGTACCCTGGCTCCTATCTCACTAAGGACGACAATTGGCTGGTTCGACACCCAGACTGCATCAATGTACCAGACTGGAGAGGGGCCATCTGCAGTGGGCGCTATGCACAGGTGGGCATGCCACCCTAAGCCACTTGCTAGCTCACTCGCTCATTCACATGACAAGGACTCACTTAGTATGCCCCATTAGTTCTATGCTGGGCCAAGAACAATGCAAGCTGTTTCTTCCTTGCTTTTTCTGCCCTCATTCCCATTCCACAGGATTTTCAGTCAACACACTGTACTGGATCCATCACATCGGGTCCTGGCATTTCACTAACTGCTGATCTGCAGCTTCACCCTTGGAGTCCCAGCATCCTCGTGTGTGAACTTAAGCTAAAAGCTGAAGTTCTGTGATGATATTTTAGGAATGGTTTCAGGTGATACAAATAAAATCCTTCCTCCTGTCCTTTTTTTAGAAATAGAAATATAATGTGAGCCTTAACTTTCCTGGTAGTCATGTTAAAAGGTGAAAAAGAGAGAAATTAATTCAATAATATTTTATACATATTCGAAATATTATCCTTTAAACATGTAGTTAATATAAAAATTATTAATCAATTTTTTTCTGTTCAGATTTCCGGCTTCCATACATATTTTATATTTCTAGTCCACTTCTTTTTTAAATATTTATTTTTGTATATGTATGAGTGTTTTGCCTGCATGTGTATATACGCACTCCGTGCATGTAGGTGCCCACAGAGATCAGAAGAAGGTGTCAGTGCCCCTGGAACTGGAGTTAGGGATGCTTGTGAACCGCTGTGTGGGTGCTGGGAACTGAACCCAGGTCCTCTGCAAGAGGAGCAAGTGCTCTTAACTGGTGAGCCATCTCTGTAGCCCACTAGCTCATTCCTTTTGAAATGTTAGTTCTCCTCAACGTAACACAGAGACCTACCAAAATAATCACGTTGTAGGTTTTTTCATTTTGTTTTTGTTTAGTATTTTCTTTATTTGCATTTCAAATGTCATCTCCTTACCTCATTTCCCCTCTGAAAACCCCTATCTCATCCCTCCTCCCCGTCATATTGTGTTTTAATAAGAACTTTTTTTTTCCACTGGTTTTGTTTTGAAATTTATTGAGCGGTTGCTTTTGTGACTTAGAGCTGTGTTTTGTGATTTAAATTAATTAAAGCAGCACTGTAAAATTGGTTCCTAGGCCATACTATCTTCATGTCCAGGACTCAGTGTGTGTGTACATGTGACCTGTGACTAACCTGAAACAGTGCTATACAATGTCTGGAGTGTAACAACCTGAAATAATGCCATGACCCTGTGACCATTACTACCTTTACTTGGATGAATGAGTGATGAATGGGTGAGTGAATGAAGAAATGAAGGAATGAATGGATGGAAAGAGGCCAGAGAAAACAGTCTGATTAGGAAGGAAGGACGAGGCCAGGTGGGCAGAGGAGAAGGATGTATGTGAGTGAAGGTGTCTTCATGACCCTGGTGGGCATCCTTAGCACGATAGTAGACATCAAAAAGTGGAGCTTTATGTGAATAGCTAAATGGAGATTTGGTGAATGAAGGACTAGAGGGAGAGACAGAGTCGGTGCCATGCTGAGAGGACAAGGCCTCAGGGGCATGGTGGGCACAGAGTGCAGGTTGGGGGAAGGGCTGACTTTAGCAGAAGACGGGCAAGGACAGGAAGTTGAGGCAGTTTCTTTCTGAACCGAAGGTGAGGTCATGAGCTGAGAATCCAAGAGTGGACCTGAGCAGGACGGCCTGCAGAGAGCGATAAATAGCTGGAGGAGCTGCCACAGAACATGGGAAATGTCGACAAGAGGCAGGCTATCTGCATGCCTAGCAGTGTTGAAAACCCCATGGAGATTATGACAACAGCTCTCTCCTAGGCTAGGAGATTTTCTCAGCCCCAACTGCAAGCTCTAGAAGCAATGGTGAAAGACAATGATCCAGGGCTAGGCTTCTGCCATATGTGTGGACAGGGCAAGGGCCAAGATGCTAGTGGGAATGATGGTCTATAGAAGAGGAGGAGAGGAGAGCTCGTAGGTGGGAGTCATGCCTGCATCACTGAAGGTTGACAAACCATCAGGGAGCACCCACACCTGTAGCATTATCCACCTGGCCCACGGGCTGAGGCAGAGCGTGAACAGGACAACACACACAGACATGTTCTCAGAGTGAAGGCCTAGTTGTATCTGCAGTAGAGTTTGAATACACCCCTCCCAAGGGGCCTGGTGCTGCAGGCCCTGACATCTCAAACTGCTAGGCAAGTGGAGGCAGGAGGATTGCAGGTTCATGGCCTGCTAGAGCTACAGAATGGGTTTTTAAGACCAGCTTGGGCAGGCAACTTAATAAGACCTTCCTTGACTCAAAGAGTAAAAGAAGGCCTAAGGATACAGCTTAGTGCTAGAGTGCTTGCCTAGCGTGTGTACAGTGTTTAATGCCCAGTATGGAAAAGAAAAAGAAAAAAAAAGGAAGAGAGGGAGGGGTAATGAAGGAAGAAATAAAGGAGGAAAGAAGGAAGAAAGGAAGGGAGAGAAGGAAGAAAGGAAGGAGGAAGGGAAGGAAGGAGGGACACAGTTTCCTCTCCCTTCTTCTTGCCCTTCTGCGCACACTTCCATTTTCCACAGTTCACCATGTGACTAACAGCCAACTCCTAGAAGTTCCAGTGGTCACTCCTTCAGCAGAGGTCATTTTTTTTTTTTTTTTTTGGAAGCCAAAAGAACATGTCAGCTAAGCTGCACAGTGCTACTTGGGATGTGTCCGCCAGCACAAAGAGACATCCCCTTATTTGGTCTTCCTTTCATTCAGGCTCTGCAAAGAAACAGTACCTCTGAAAATGCCCTCTGAGAGCAGACGTTAGCCAGACCCTCAAGAACAATCCCTTCTAACAGCCTCCTTGTACGTTTCCTTTTTGGGTTTTCAAAGATGTACATCCAGGCCTACAAGAGCAGCAATCTGCGCATGAAGATCATCAAGAATGAGTCCCCCAGCCACCCCCTCTACCTGGAGGGGGCCCTCACCAGGAGCACCCACTACCAGCAGTATCAGCCTGTCATCACCCTGCAGAAGGGCTATACCATCCACTGGGACCAGACAGCCCCTGCCGAGCTTGCCATCTGGCTCATCAACTTCAACAAGTACGTGAGAACAGGCAGGAAAGCGTGACCCAGGACAGTGGTGCTGGCTGGGCTCAGGCAGGGATAGTGAGAGCATCTCGTTGTAAAACCTTGGGGTTACTGTTCACAGGACCTCAGGCTGATTCCTGTAGCCCCCGTCAGGGGCACCCAGATAGGTTCTCATTACCTCGAGTTAAGAATCTAAGGGCGCAGGCCGGGGCTGCATACCGGGCCCACCTTTGTGCAGAACAGCTAACCTCTTGGAGGCTTGGGGTGATTATCACTTGCCAAGTGATCACCGGGCTCCTGGTATTACCACGTGCTTAGTAAGTGGGAAAAGATGCAGGGTGTTGCTGGTGCTATTTGTAGAGAAGGGAGCAAAGCTCTGTGAGGGCATCATAATTGCTTTCTTGTTACTGTGGTAAGATATCCTAACGGAAGGGACTTAAGGAAAGAAGGGTTTATTTTGGCTCAGGGCTTGAGGTCTGCCATGGTGAGGACATCACATGGTCAGGAGCTCGAGTCAGCTGCTCACGTTGTATCCCCAGTCAGGAAGCAGAGGGAGATGACTGCTTCGTTTTATTTGGTCCAGGACCCCAGCTCATGGAATGATATCATCCACATTTAGGGTGGGTCTCCACCCCCTCTCAGTTAAGCTAAGCAAGAACATTTCTCACAGGCATGCTGAGAGGCTAACCGAATCTAGATAATTGCTCAAAGCCGAGACCAGGGGATTGTGTCCTTTCCTAGGTGGTCCAAAGGCCTGTCACGTCCACCAGTATTAACCACAGCAGAGAGGAAGCAGTTGGATTAATAAGCACATCAGGTCAACGGTGTATATTCACATTGGAGCATTTCCTGCATGCACCAATGTTCTCATTGCTGTACTCCTGAGACAGACAGTTGCAGAGAACAGGGTGAAGGGCCCTCCAATCATCCTCTTTTAGGGCCACCCTAGCCCTCAGTTGCTTACGGTCTCTAATCAAAGAATACCGTTTTCCCAGCCAACACCCACACAGAGCGCCTCTAGGTCACAGTGCTTGAATGCTCACAGTCACCCATCCTAATGACAGTCCTCAGCTACTGGTAGTCACTATCCATCCTTTTCTCCCTGAACACTTTGTAACTTAGTTACTATTGTTTCAAAACTTCGCTGGTAAGAATCCTTTGGCCACTATTCCTATGGTGTGCTCAAGGGCCCTTGCCCAGAACTAACCCCACTTTCCTTTTTAGGGGTGACTGGATCCGAGTGGGGCTCTGCTACCCAAGAGGCACCACCTTTTCCATCCTTTCAGATGTTCATAATCGCCTGCTAAAGCAAACGTCCAAGACTGGGACCTTTGTGAGAACCCTGCAGATGGACAAAGTTGAGCAGAGCTATCCTGGCAGGAGCCACTACTACTGGGATGAGGATTCTGGGTAAGGAGGCTCCTGTGCTCTGGAGGAATGAGGCTCCTTCATTATGTATCTTGGGTTTCCCCATAACCCTAAGAACTACAGTTTATGCTAATGAATACAGAATGCTTCCTTAAACACTTTAACCCTAACACTAACCATGCTCTCAACCACTTACAGACATCAAGACTTTGGGAGGGAAATAAATTCTCTATTAAATATGCAAATGGATCATAGGGAAATTTTCAGAAAAAAATTAAGGCAATAGACAAAAACAAATAAACAAACATGTTATGTTACCCACCACCTCCAATCCAAATATACAAACAATATTCTAATTTGAAGATGGGAAAAGAAGACCCTGGAAGGAAAGGAGTAAATTGCTCTGGGGTCATAGCACAAACTTACCCCAGCTGGATCTGAGCCTAGGACTATCTACACTCCAAGCCCTCCTGCATCTTCTAACTGGGTCCTGGTCAATGGAGACACAGTGAAAGCAAAGTATCTACATAAAGACACTAGGGTACTAGTGATCATTTCTCCTAAAATCAATCCATGGCCAGGAGATGGTTCAGTCAGTCAAGCACCTGATAAGCAAACATGAGGGCCTGAGTTAAGTCCCCTGAACCTATGGGAAAAAGATAGGCGTAGTGGCATTTGTTTGTAGTCCTAGAACTAGACGTGGAGTGGGGATGGAGACAGGTAGATTCCTGTACCACTAGCCAACCTAGTTTAATCTGAAAAGTACAGGTAAAAATAAAAGTTCCCTTCTTAAAATTTAATATGGACAGCTCCTGAGAATGGCACCAAGAGTACACATATGTATCTGTACACACACACACACACACACACACACACACACACACACACATGAAACCCAGACTAATTGCTAAGGCAGTATGCCCCAGAAGGATAAAGATAGGATAAAGATGGCCACAGAAACATGAAGCTGGCCACAGAAGGCTTCTAGGGAGTAAAGTGAAAGGTTATTTAATGGGCATTTTGCTTTTCTTTTCTTTTCTTTCTTTCTTTTTTTTTTTAATGAAGAGAAAACAAAGTGGCTGCTCTCTTTTAAAAGGATAATCAACTTGCCATAATTGGGGGTAAAATAAATATGGGCTAGCTTGGAGAAGGAGTTCCAAGGTGGTAAATGAGCCCTGGCTTGGCTTTAGCTGTATTCTGCACAACTGGGTTTAACAGTTACTACCCAAGGGAGTATCGCCAAATAATGAAATATGGTATAACAGAAGGAGTATGGCCCTAGTTTCTTCCTTATCCCAGGGACTTGGCATTCAGTTCAGCTCACTGGAACATCCATAGGTGGTAGGTTAAGGTGGATGGTCTCTCAGACTCCCCTTGCTCTGATCTGGCAACAAGGAAATCTTAACCCTGTTAAGACCAGCATAGAAGCTAAGAGATCATGCCAACTTCGGCCTCTGGGTCCTTAGCCTTGATTCTTATGAGGAAGTGAGCACCAGTGTGATGTACCCATGGGCAACACTCAAAGAAGGTGTCACCTCTGCAGCCTCCCCACCGTGCAGAGCATATGAATGGCACTGGCTCTGTTCTTGACCTTGATCTGGAGACTCCTATATCTGACAGTTTCTATTTTAGTCAAGGACCACTTAGTGCCAAGAACAGGGGTAGTTTTTGTTTGTGTGTTTGTCTTTTGTGGTTTTGAGACAAGTTCTCACTTTATAGCACTGGCTGACCTAAAGCTTACTATATAGATCAGGCTGTCCTCGAACTCACAGAGATCCACCAGCCTTTGTCTTCCAGGTGCTGAGATTAGAGGTGTGGACTACCACACCCAGGAGAACAAAGGGTCTTGCTTTGGAGTACCTTGAAGCAGCTCAAATCCACCTCATGTGAGGTGTATTCCCTCACATTCTCACACACACATGAGTGTGTATATACACCAAGCCTCTTGTATCAGGATCTCCTCTTGAGCTGCCTTCTTTTCTTAATTCCTCAGGACAGTCATGGTACAAAAGAGTCACAGTAGCCACTTCTCACTTGCCCTTACAACTCAAGTACCAACTAGTAAACAAGACCTGCCACTTCCTTCTTCCCAGCTCACAAGAGAGTGCGTCCTCTTGCTTCCTTATAGCTAATAAACTACCTGTTAAGAATCCAGCGTGAGCCCCCACTGTGGTCAGAAGTAGGATGGAGTAGGCTCTGGCACACTGGCCCAAAGCCAAATGGGTTCATTGAAAGTTGGCTCCCCTAAAGAAGAGTGTGGAGACAAGCAGGACCTTATCTTTAGGTTTTACAGACCTGTCTTAGCTTGAGAGCATTTCTCTGAGATGAAAGAACAACAATAATAGATGCCAAGTTAGTACTGTAGCAGCTACACAATCTGCCTCCCTGCAACATGGGCCAAGTTCCTTCGCCGCAGTTAAAATTGGAATAAGTTATGGCTTGAACAAAAGTAGAGTTAGGAACCATGATGGGATGGGATCCTGGCTCTGTTACTCCCAGTGGTGTGGGCAGTTCTCTGAGATAACTGGGAATTCCCAGTTCCTGTCTGGGAATCAGTGTGAGAATAGTACACTGTGGGGAGGTTGACAATTAAATGAGATGATATGCCAACCTACAATTTTATGACATGTAGTTGGCCCTCTGAAAATATTTGCCAGAATTTTTAGCTCCTTCTTCAATATCTACCCATCTATCTATCTATCTATACACACACACACACACACACACACACACACACACACACACGTACGTACGTATGTATGTATGTATGTATGTATGTTTAATTATTCTTCCAGCTGTATCTGACTCTCTGACAGACACAGTTCCATGACTTAAGGCCCTTGGGAATGTAACCTTGGTGACCAGGAGATTTACTATTTGTTTGCTTGAGACAAGGTCTTGCCAGGTAGTCCTGCCTGGCCTTGAACTTAATATGTAAACCAGCTCGACCTTCAGCGTGGTTGGGTGACAAGTGGGAGCCATCATATCTGATTTGAATGCGGAGGAGGTTCTAATTGCCCCCATAAGAATCCCCAGATTCCTTCTGTGCACAGGTTGCTCTTCTTGAAGTTAAAAGCCCAGAACGAAAGGGAGAAATTCGCTTTCTGCTCCATGAAGGGCTGTGAGAGAATCAAGATTAAAGCTCTGCTCCCAAGGAACGCAGGCATCAGCGACTGCACAGCCACTGCTTATCCCAGGTTCACTGAGAGGGCCATAGTGGACGTGCCTATGCCCAGGAAGCTCTTTGGGGCTCAGCTGGTAAGTAGCCATGGCAGGCTGAGCCCTTTGCCTATAGGAGGCTCAGATAGCTGACCTTATCTTTGGATACTTACTCGGTTCCAAGACTCAGTTCTGAGTCAAAGCGCAGAGCACATGAGAAGAAAAAGCACTCAGACCTCACAGCCTCACAACTGTCCTGTGTTTGTTTTTCAGAAGACAAAAGACCACTTCCTAGAAGTGAAGATGGAAAGTTCCAGGCAGCACTTCTTCCACCTTCGGAATGACTTCGCTTATATTGAAGTAAGCAAAGATTCTGCAGGTGCAAGGCTGCTCACTGGCATGGAGTAGATGCATTAGCTGCAATGGTCTCTCTGTGACACAATACATAATCAATGATGACTGATGGGAGGAAAGAGTTATTTTGGTTCATGGTTTCAGGGAGCTTTGGTCCATTGTAGTGAGGAAGGTATGACAGAATAGGCCAGTTCACAAATGCCTGATGTCATAGTTGCTTTTCTAGTGCTGTGACATTTATCACACAGTGTGACTATTATCACACTGATTCCCAGATGGGGAAATTATCTCAAGAGAACCGACTACACCACTGGGAGTAACAGAGCTGGGAGTTTTTCCATCTCGCCATGAATCCTAACTGTACTTTTGTTCAAGCCATAACTTATACCAATTATAATAAAACAACACAACTAAGGAAACTTACACATAGAAGTGTTTAATGTGGAGCTTACAGTTTCAGATGGCTTGAGTTCATGTTGACAGCGAAAAGGTATGGTGGTAGGAACAGCTGGGAGCTTCCATCTTAATCTACAAGTTGGAGGCAGAGACAGACACTGGGAATGGCAGAGACTCTTCTGAAACCTCAAAGGCTGTCCCTCATGATACACCTCCTCTAACTAGGCCATACCTCCTAATCCTCCCCAATGAGTTCCACCAACTGGAGACCCAATCATTCAAATATATGTGACTATGGGGCCATCTTCATTGAAACTGCCACACCTGAACACATGACAGAGGCTGTTGACCTCATGGAGGACCAAGAAGAAATGAGAGAGGCAGGAAGTGGGGGCCAGGACTAACTTTCAAACACTAGCTCATAATTACCAACTTCTTCCAGCTAGATTTTACTTCCTAAAGGTTCCACACATGACTAAAACTTCACCAGGTAGGGAGAAAGCATTCAAAACATGAGCCTGTGGGGGCATGTCAGATTAAACTCTAAAAGGTGGTATTGTGATAAATTGCCCCAAGCTGGATGGGTTAAAACAAAAGAAAGTTACTCTCTTTCAGTTTTAGAAGCTAGAAAGCTTCCTCTAACTTCTGATGGCTCAAATGGACCTTTGGATTAGAGTTACATCACTGACATCTCTGTCCCATTTTCATAAGGCCCTCCCTCCTTTGAGCCTATCTCCTTATCTCTTACCTTTCTTCCTAAGGAGCCCCAGCATTGGATTTAGTGCCTACCCCAAACATTCTAGATGATTCTGCCCTGAGATCGTTAATATATGTGTCATTAAAATATCTTCAGAAACACTATTTCTAGATAAAATAAAACCCAGAGGTTCCTAGTGGCCATAGCTTTTGGGAGGTCACTATTCAAACCTACAGAGAGCAAGTTGGAAGGGGTGTGAAGGGTTTTCATAAGGTGAACAGCTGTGTAACCAAACCCTGTCCTTAGTGTCTACATAGGAAGGATCTCTCAGTCCTCTGTTGCTTTGGCCCTACAGGTAGACGGGAGGAAGTACCCTTGCTCAGAAGATGGCATCCAGATAGTGGTGATTGATGGGAGTCGAGGTCACGTGGTGAGCCACGGTAGCTTCAGAAATGCCATTCTGCAGGGCATACCCTGGCAACTCTTCAACTACGTGGCAGCTATCCCTGACAAGTGAGTCTATGTCTCAGTTTCTGAACTGTCCGGTGACACAGCAGATTCCTGGCTAGGGCCCAGTCCCTCAGGCCCAACCCCTCACGATTCTTGCCAGTCGGGATGATCTGTGCCTACAGACTGTGTCTACTGGGTGGAGAGAACTTGATGCCTGTAGCTGCGCATACTGGAGGCAGGTCTGCTGTGGATGTAGGTCAGACTGAGGCCGAGGGGAACGCTGCCTCACTCCTTGGAAGGCTGCCTGACCCTCTGCCCCCATCACAGCACTCTCTCCCAGTGATCTCATCCCCACCCACACCTCCAATAGGATCCAAATGCTGGTGGCTTCTAAAGCTCCCCAGCCTGGATCTCTTTCCTAAACCCCAGACATTCATATCCAATGGCTACTTCAAGGTTGCCACCTAGATGTCTTGAATGGAACTAAGTTCTCATCCCTTTTATCTTTTGACCCTCCAGACAAGCCCTCTTTCCGTTTTCTCAGAATTGTCACCCATCCAGATGTTTGGACCAGAATCAGAACTTAATGCCGAGTATCTTTCTTTGACCCCCATATTCTAACACAGTCTAAAAGAGTCCATTGCCCTCCCTCCTGGTCCCTCCCTGGTGTTTTCTTTGGCCCTGCTCTATCACTGTTGGTCAACCAACACCATGACCATAGGTTCCTGACAGGCTCTTTTCTTCCCATCTCCCATATTGGAAGTTAGCTTGAGTGCTAGGATGCTCTGTAGCCTCTCCTCGTTTCCTTCTGCCTGTTTCCTCCTCACTGATGTTTTTTTCCCATCCATCCACTGTTCACCACTGGAACACTGCTTGAAACAAAAACAGAAGCCTCAAATGATGCCTTATCATGGAATCAGACTTCCTGATGTTGACTCCACCATAGAGTTACTTATGCATGTTCAGTCTCTGAACTACAATGTGGGCGTGGAAATCTCTCTGGAGCCACAAGCTAGTGGAAAGCCTGTGCAATTCATGTGGCACCTGTCATCCCTAGGTACTTAGTAAATTGTTAATGAGTGGAAACAAGGACCCTTCAGGATGTACTCTTAGCGGGTAGGGGGACCTGGGACTGACTCTGTGTGTGATTCTGGAGAAGAGGTTTTGCTCACTCACATGTTGTATCTGTCCTTCCCACACTCAGTGCTCCTTTCACACTATATTTGCATGTATGTATGTGGAAGTGAAGATGCACACGTGTACAGGGATGTTCACATATGTCTGCAGAAGCCAGAAGACAAAAAGCCCTGGGTGTCACTCTTT
>JADRCD010225404.1:23747-72048 GCA_019843815.1 Montemys delectorum | reverse complement strand
CATCTATTTCCAATGGGGCATAAAATCCACTTGACGTTAGACCATGAATGAGAAGGAATGAGTACTTTCTCCTCTTCACAAGAATTAAAATCATTTTTCATGCTTACAGATCCATCAGAGGGTGGATGCTTGGTTATAGAGTGATCACTAGTGTTCCCTACTCATCTTCCTTTTAATATTATCTTCCTGTTAATAGAACTTGAGGTTGGATGGCCTTTAAAAAACAAAATGAAACATGTTTTCTGGGACCAGGTATTACTTTACAAGGGATCCTCTTTAACAGTGGACCCATCCTGCTGACATCACTGGTGACATGGAGATTCTAGGTAGTTTATGATAGAACCCAGACAGAACAAAGACAGGCCCGAGGAAGGAACTAAGAAAGGAGTGGTGTGTGGCCAGCCTCAGGATTAGACAGCAGTTGGAAGGACAGAAAGACACAGAAACAAACCTTTACAATTTTATTTCAGGACAACTCCTCAGTAACCTTTCTTATTCTATCCTCTCAAATAAAAAGTTTGTACTGTAAACAATTGTGGGGTTTTTTTGTCTTTAAAAAAATTTACATTATCATTTGTTTGTGTGTATGAACATGTATTTGTGCATGCATGTACACACATGCATACAGTGTGTATAGAGGCCAGAAAAGGGCATTGGATCCCCTGAAGTTAAGAGGTACAAACAATTGTGAGCTACCTGATAAGGGTCCTGGGTACCAAACTCTGATCCTCTGAATGAGTAACAAGAACTCTTAACTGCTGGCCATTTCTGTGTCCCCTAATAGGTTTCTAAAGAAATTGTTTTAAACATATGAACTTATTAAACTTAATTCGGTTTCTATTTTGTGCTGACTAGTTTTCATGTCATCTTGACACAAGATAGAGTCATCAGAGAGGAAGGGGTCTTAATTAAGAAAATGCCTCTATAAGATCTGGCTGTATGCTGGCCTTTGTGGCATTTTCTTAATTAGTAATGGATGTGGGAGGGACTACTCTATTGTGGTGGAGGCCACCCCCAGGCCACTGGTCTTGGGTTCTATAAGGAAGCCAACTGAGCAAGCCATGGGGAGCAAGCCAGTAACAAGAACTCTCCTGTGGCCTCTGCATCAGCTCCTGCCTCCAGCTTCCTTCTCAGTTTGAGTTCCTGCCTTGGCTTCCCTCCATGGACTGTGAGTCAGGGTATATAAGCCAAACAAAGCCTTTCATGCCTCCTGTTGATTTTGGTCATGGTGTTTCATCACAGCAATAGTAACCCTGAGATATATTTTAACTCCATGTTGAAGTGGTTCTCCGGTTTTCTGCCTCACAAATAATCTTTCTGGTCATCTCAGACCAGATGTTTAAATGTGTGGTTCTTGTAGACCAACATGTGAAAATTTATGAGTTTGAGAAGGTTTAAATCCTTCATCTATATCTTATTTGTTCGTGAGCAATGAGGTTAAAGTCTCTAGTCTCTGAGCTTGAACTTATTTCCTTATAAGATGAATGACTTAATGTTGTTGTACCCAAAATAAATTTTAAAAAAGATAAGAGATTTTGTGGAATAGAGCTTGAGATGGACTTACTATGTCATCAAACCATATCATGTCGTATCCCCAGGTAAGGCTCTCTGCAGGGACGTACCTATTCCATCTGTAACATCTCCTCTCATTGGTTTCATGGGAGTTGCTTCTAACAGCAGAGTGAAAAGAAGTGAGGTTTCTGATGCATCATGTGATTGTGTTCATAGATCTTGCGTTTTTCATTGAAACTATAAAATACACTGGTAGTAGTTCCAAAACAAAAACAAAATGCTCGTTTACTCAGGTGTAACAGTAACTTTTATTCTTCTGTAGTAATTGTCTTTGAAGATTACTGCCTCTGTCTGCTAAGCTAGACCTAGTCCTGGAAGCTTCTAGCTTCCATACAATCTTATCTAGGCCTAGAATGTTTTCAGCCTCTGAGACTTACTGCTAAATAAGCTTACCCTTTCTAGTTCTTTCTGAATTCTGGCTGTGCAGTTCAACTCGGCCTGTTCTGTCTAAAAACTCTTCTCCATACTGACTGATTCAAACTGCCTTCTTTCAGCTATTGACTTAATTGCTCTGCTTGGATTCATACTAATTTTGGCAATATGTTCTAATCTTCTGGTTTCTTCTGATTCTCCGGCTTGTTCTGTCTTTATGGTGTTTAGCTTGTTTTTTTCTCTGCAACCTGTCTGTACAACTGTGCCAGTAAAAATGTTCTCTTTCTCTCTCTCTCTGTACTTCTCTCTTAAAGTTGCACCTCTTTCTTGTCTGTTCTTGTGAGAGTTGGGCTCTCTGACTCATTCTGTCAAGTCCTTCTCTGATTTCATCACTTTGTCTGCCCCTTAATTAGACATTATTTTCAAAAATGGCTGCTTCCTTCTACAAACTAACTTCACCATCATCGTTAGGGATTAAAGGTATGTACTAAGGACATATTCCAGGCAGAGGATTAAAGGTGTGTCATTCCAGCCTACAAGGTCTTTGGATGTGATCCCTTCTCAGAGCAGCTATGTTGCTAGATTAAAATTCCTTCACATCCAGGCATGCTGAATCCAAATGGCCAGTAATGCCATGACCAACTTGTACACTCAGTACAAGAAAAGTTGTTTAAAAAAAAAAAGTTCGTATTTGGTATTATTTACCATTTACAGCACACATGCCTAACAGAGTGTTCAAGAAGCATTGTGTCTTTCTTTTTCCTTTTCAGAATTCTGAAATGATAGGATGTAAGTAAGTCAATAAAACCACTGCTTTTTATTTTTATTGGGTTGCTATTCTTTCTAGTTAGGTATGGCCCTGGATAGTACTGAGACACAGCTGTTTCTTAGATTCCCAGCCTTCATTATCAATCCCCTAAACGTCTTGAGTCCAGAGATATGTCTGTTTAACTTCCTAGGCCTAATCTTAGTCATGGCCATATTGTCTGATTGGGGTTTCCAGTACTGGATTAGTGGTTGATCGTAGCTTTCTTGTTCTAAATTGCATTTATGGACAACAGATAACAGCCTCAAATTGGCATTACCCCCAAATAAAAATGAATAAGAAGAGGAGCTGGAAGTCAAAGATTTTAGCCCTAAAGTACAATATAGTTCAGTGAGATCTCTAGTTAGATAGATGCATGCTAAGTCAATCTAGTGTTTTCATTACATCAAGTCTGATGTAATAAAAATCTTGAGATGTAGTGACTGATTCATGTTCTACAATATCAAATGTTCCACTGACTATATAATCTAGAAGTAAGCGTATGGCAGATTTTGAGAAATATTTTTAGGGTGATGTTGTATATTTTTTCTGTGGGATCTTCTCACCCAAGATACAAAAGCATCTATTCTAGATACAACAACAACAACAACAACAACAACAACAATAATAATAATAACAATAACCATAACAATGACAGTGTCTAGATTAGTGTAGCAGTGAGATTTTGGGAGTATGGGTGAGGAGTTATTTACAGCATGGGTAATTGCTGTAGCATTTTCTCTGTCCAATCACATTAGGGCAGTGACAGGCCTGTGGTTGGACAGGAATAGAGAGGTAGAGCTAGAATTGGAGGGAAAAAATGGTCAGGAGAGGAGGAGGAGAAGGGTCAGGAGCAGAGGGAGACATCATCATGAAGACAGATGATGAAGACGTACCAGACCCCATGAGCTTATACAAACAAGCAGGTTCTTACAAAATAGATTAATTGGGTTAGACTATTGTCTTTATTATTTGGTTCTAAAATTATTGTATTGGCATCTTGTAATTGTGATTTTATTATTATATAAATCTGATTGGACATTAAGGCCTTAAGAGTCATGCTTTACTTACCGGGTAATAGGTACTATTTAGATTGTGGGAATGTGTGAAGAGTTGCATGTGAGTGAGAGAGATGTAGCTTGCTGGGAGGAAATAATAAAAACATTCTGGAGCTTAGTATTGAGGACGAACGGTACCGGCTCAAAAATGTGGCCCCGCAGGAAAGCGAGTTTGTGGGATGGATTCCTGTTTTATAATTCCAGTAATAGGTAATGACATGAAAAATCTATATCTCTAGAGGTCTTTTTTTTTTCTTTTTTTTTGTTTTGTTTTGTTTTGTTTTATTTTTTTGAGACAGGGTTTCTCTGTGTAGCCTTGGCTGTCCTGGAACTCACTCTGTAGACCAGGCTGGCCTCGAACTCAGAAATCTGCCTGCCTCTGCCTCCCAAGTGCTGGGATTAAAGGCGTGCGCCACCACCGCCCAGCTCTAGAGGTCTTTGAATGACTCGCAGGCATCAGGATATCTTTGAGAATCTCTTCTACCCAGCAATCATTATTGCTCATATAACTTTGGGGAAGAAGCTTGAAAATCTTGCTAGATTCTTCTGTATTTCTGTATTTATTTATTTTTTTAAGATGGTGGAAGATGACTCAGTGCAAGGGGAAGGAAATAGACTAGTTTTCCTAGTGTCTGGTGTTGGTGATGTGAAAACACCTTTTGGGAAATAGGTTAATAAGAATGGAAAAGTCTCTTATGGGATATAAGAAGATTCAGAAAGTAAAATCTTCAAGAGACAGCATGCTTTATAAATAACACAACAGCTAAGCATTGCCATAAGCTTCCTATATTTACATTTCTAAAAGCAATGGGTCAAAGTATGAGAAAAAGCATTCGAAGTCTCAGAAAGCTCCAGGCTGGCAGAACCAGCCTCCACGGTATATTTGCAGCCAGCCAGTCACAGCTTAATGCATCGTTCACAT
The DNA here is from genome assembly GCA_019843815.1 of Montemys delectorum. Taxonomy (NCBI): domain Eukaryota; kingdom Metazoa; phylum Chordata; class Mammalia; order Rodentia; family Muridae; genus Montemys; species Montemys delectorum. Next base: position 67,319 of record JADRCD010225404.1, on the reverse strand, counting down.
GCTCTGAGCTGTAGGAAACTAAGCCACAGGAGATCTGCAAGTGCCCTGAACTGTCTCCCTGCCTCACGTGATCATCTCCACAGCTTCCCTCCCCAGCCTCCTTCAGTCCTTTGTGTTCCTTCCTTTAAATTATTCAGACCATTCCGTTCATTTCCCATGAGGCTTACAGTTTTCCCACTTTTATCACAGCACATTCTATGTTACTTCTACTAAATTATAAGATGTTGAAGGCAGAGGTTACAGCCAATGTCTCCATGTAGCACAGACGTGAGGGTTCTTGAATGATTATTTTGCATGACAAGTGCGAGACCAAAACCATAGAAACAAAACAAAACAAAACAAAAAATAGGCATCAGCATTTCTTTTAATGTTCCAGCAGCTCCTCTTTCTCACATTTTATTAATCCTTCTAGATAGTGTATTGATGCACATTATATAAAAGAGTTAAGTATTTCCAGAGGTCTATTGTAAATCATTGGTTATTATGGCAAGCATCCAAAGGCAACCACTTTCAACTCCTATTGTTCATGGTTTTTTTTTTTTTTTTATTATCTCTGCATTTATAAATTGCTTGTTTGTTGTGATCATAGTGTGTGTGTGTGTGTGTGTGTGTGTGTATGTGTGTGTGTAGTATACTGTAGTGTAGTGTAGTGTAGTATAGTGTAGTGTATATCTGTGGACCACACAAAAAGTATACAGGAGCATATGTCCATGAAGCATGTGAGAACCAGAGCAGAACATTTCGGTCTTGTCATCCTTAGGCAGTCTTTACTTGAACCAGAAGCACTCAGTTTCAGCTCAGCGGGTAGACTAGGTGTCCACCTGTCTCCATCCCCTATTCGGGGGTTATAGGTATACACAGACATTCTCTGCTTTTTGTATGTGCTGGGATTCCAACTTAAGTCCTCATAGCTACATAACAGATGTTCTTTCCACTGAGCCACAATGCCCAGCCCACTTCATGAGTCTCCCAGTCCCTCCCCCCTCCAACGAAATTCATTGATTCTTCACTACAAAGGGTAAGATTTGAATTTTCTTCCATCATCTTGTTATGGGCGTCTTTTTTTATCACTCCTCTAATATAGTTAAATCTTAATTTGGTCAAAGTTATCATCTGTACACTACACCTAATATATATATATATATATATATGTATATATATTAAATCAATGAAATTATTACTGGGGAGGACCAGAGTGACAAAATGTTTTCTAGACACAATAGGGTTGCTGAGCTCCAGAACTCACAGCAGTGTGGTTGCCTGAAGTCAAGTCACTCAACATTCCCTCTCCCAACTGAGGACGTTTTTACAGTTGATGGCTTCTAGGAGAGATGAATCAGAGTTTTAAAGAGTATGTCCCCTGGTATGTGTCCTCTGGTAGGACTGTCAGGATCTCTGAAGGAATAGGTAGCACAGATTGGACTCAGTGGCTTATTGGAAGAAGAAAAGGGAGGACATGAACTTGGAGGGGTGGGAAATTGGGAGTGGATCTGAGAGCAGCTTGGGAATATGACCAAAATACAATTTATACTTGTATGAAATTCTGAAAAGTTAATGCAACTTATATTTAGTAAATAATAATGTTTTGCCTTTCTCCGTTTCTAAATGCTGTTCAGTAATTAAGCCCCTGTATTATTCTTCTCGTAGCATTTTCACTGTGAGAAGTGTGGTATCAGGTTGTTGTGCTTTAGCTTCCTCTATAGGAGCTCTTTTTCCTGATCTGTAAGAGTGTGTGCTGCAGGTCTCCTGCTGCACAGTGGCTCTGTGAGGACTCCTTGCTCTATTCTACTGAAGAGCCACGTCTTCTCCCACTGTTTAATGGGAGAAGCTCTCAGAGAGCTACCTAGGGAAGCGTTTAGTACTTTTTAAAACACCTAGGTCTAAACTATCTTTAAAACTTTAGTCCTTAATAATGGACTGAAAGTCTAGCTGACTCTCGAGTTATAGATTTAAATAAATGCCTATCAGACAATTTCAGGTCATAGGGTTTCTACTGGTTGATGTGAAGAAGTCTAAAGCATTCTAGTTCTTGAATCCTCGCACAGAGACATTTGGTTTCTCTCTGGCAAGGTGAACATTCTTCCTTTATTCTCACTAGGCAGAAAGTTTACTAAAAAAAAATGCCCTGATGTTGATTTATTGTTGTGCATTGTACTGAGTGTGTGCCATACACAACAATGAGACACTTTGCAGAAATACATAAGACATGTCAGCTTCGTCCCTAAGCCACCGTTAAGATGATCATTTTTATACAGTTGCTTTGAAACATAAACATTGGAACAGGAGCCACATACTTTGTGACAGGAAATATTGTTTGTCCTTGTGAGGCTTTTGTGTTGTTTGCGTGTTTGTTTTTGACATAGATTTATACTCTGTAGCCCTAAGCTGGCCTTGAACTTCTGGTCTCCTCCTTCCATTGTCCTGAGTCCCACAAATATGTACCACTTCGCCTGACTCCAACGTGTCTTCATGATCTCAAACTAAATGGTAGAGATGTCTTATCAAGATATAATTACCTACTGGAGTCTTTGAAACCTGAACTCTGTGGGAATGTGGGATGGGTTAACATCAGAGCTGAGCCTGTGGCAGGAGCCCCGAGGCTCTGCATGAGGAAGGAGCCATGGTGCTCAGACTGGACAACCAAGGACAGACAATTGCAGCAGCTTGCACCTAAATGCTACAAATTCATGGCTTAATCCTGCAAAGCAAGGATCTGGCTGAAGGTTCTCTACCAGCAAATGCACGGGACAGTTTTTCTCTAAGAAGATGCCCTTAAGGCCATTCACTGCAGTTTGAGGAGGGGCTAGATTGAAACATTTAAGCCTTTATTTTCAAAACTACAGTAATTCCTCCAACAGAAATCAGTGTCACATAAAAGGGGTGGAGAGAGCGTGTTGTTTCTCTGTAACGAAAATAAAAGAAGTGTATGCTAGAGAGTGGAATTGTAATTACAGAAAACGCTGACAGATTTACTCATAAAATAAGATGTATGGTAAAGGTCACCAAGCTTTAACAGTGACATAATTCAGAATTCTCAAAATGCCCAGAATTGATCCTCAGGGAATTACAGTTTACTAGTTACAGAGTCACTCTCATGGATCCTGGTGGACACAAACTAGATGTAGCTAGAACCCTTTTGGGTGCTGGGAGAAGTCCTTCAGCTCTGAGGGAGCACACCTCTACCTCTGATGGAAGGCCTTCCACACCAGTGCTATCCACCAGTGACATGGTCTTCTCTTCAAGTCCCTCCCTTCATTTCCTGGTCAATGTGAAATTTGGAGTTCAGACCTTGACTTTTTTTTTTTTCTTGACCTCTGCTTTTTTTTTTTTTTCTGCCAGTATGCCTGTCTTCATTTTCTTCATGGCTGGTTTAAACTAATTCCTCTGGAAGCAAGAAACTTTACTCCCACTCTCTTGAAGCAAACCCTTGAGCCAGATTTCATGGCCTCTGAAACGATGCATGACTAAGCAACATAAAAAGAGGGTGGGGTGAGGCCGAGGTGGTGGAGGAGGTAACGTTACACACAGACACGCTTGTTAACATTCTACAGAGATTGTTTCAGTCTGGTGGGAAAAGGAAATATCCAGGGCTCCTTCCTTCACTCTCCCAGAACTCTCCCTCCACCTCTAAGCCTGACATATACAGAGGAGAAAAAAATAAAAAAAAAAAACAAACTACTTGCTGTTTCTCAGAGGTTATAGCTTTACAAAATTACATATTTCATGAAAAAAAAAACACTTCAGGGCAGAAAGATGTAGAAGAATATAAGAAAGAATAGAAAAGATATGTCATAGAAAAGATATGTCATTTTTTGATTGACTAATGATATCTTTAAAAATCATAGTTTACTTCTTTTTTTTTTTTTTTTTTCAGTCTTTCGAGACAGGGTTTCTCTGTGTAGCCCTGGCTGTCCTGGAATTCACTCTGTAGACCAGGCTGGCCTCAAACTCAGAAATCTGCCTGCCTCTGCCTCCCAAGTGCTGGGATTAAAGGCATGCTCCACCACCGCCCGGCTTTAGTTTACTTCTAACCATGAAAGAATCTCTGCATTTCCCTCTGGTTGCGAACCGATACTGAGCTCGGACCTTTTGTCTGGCTTCTTCCCATTGGGTGCAAAATATTTTTAAAACATTAAATAGTGTTTGAGAATATTATCTTTACTGAAATAAAGTGTCTTTTTTTTTTTTTTCTTTTTTACATTTTGAGATGGTGGCCTTCTGCTTTGCCCTGGCTGTTTTGTGATGGTGGCCTTCTGCTTTGCCCTGGCTGTTTTGTGATGGTGCCCTTCTGCTTTGCCCTGGCTGTTCTGGGACTTGCTCTCTGGACAAGGCTAATTCTTTTAGCAGCCCAAATTTTGCATGTCCAAATATTATTTAGGGCATGTATTTTGAATCTTCATCCTATGTATCTGCTTATGTTTTCTGCTTGTTTTGTTTGGATAAACGCCTAGGAGTGGAGATACAGGGGCCGAAGGCTTTGATTACTTCTGGCATTCTTGTGGCAATTGCCTGACTTCGGTTTTAAAAGCTACTCTCAGATTTCATCCCTATAAGACAATCTGAGGTAGCGTTTCCTTAAGTATTCTTTCCAACACATGATACTCTTATTATTTGATGCTGATGCAGTTTAAAAGGCTGTGTTTTATTTCAACTGTCCTCATAAGAAACATTGCTCTTGAAAAATGAATATCGTCAGTGTGTATTTTCCTGGTTTTTAAATTTTTTTTTGTTTTTTTTGAGACAGGGTTTCTCTGAATAGCCCTGGCTGTCCTGGAACTCACTCTGTAGACCAGGCTGGCCTTGAACTCAGAAATCTGCCTGCCTCTGCCCCCAAGTGCTGGGATTAAAGGCACGTGCCACCACTGCCCTACTATTTTCCTGTTTTTTAAATTCCCTGTTCATATTGTTAGCCATTTATTTGCTCGATGATACTTATATTTTCCTTGCATAAATGATAGGAAATGTTCATGTGCTAATACTATTAACCCTTTATTGAGTTATAACTGACATGTACTAAACTAAATATATTTAATTTTTCAATATTTATTTGGTGTGTGTGTGTGTGTGTGTGTGTGTGTGTGTGTGTATGTATGGGGGCAGGTGCCACAGCTGATGTATAAGGATCAGAGGATTTCTTACCTTCTGCCACGTGGTTCCAAAGATCAAATTCAGGCCTTCACGTGATGCCATGCATGCATGCGTGTTATCTGCTGAGCCATCTTTTTGGCCCAATTAAACATGTAGCACGAACCTTTAAGTCATAAATGCATCTCCTAGATCAAGATAAAGTGCACACACATCACCCTGAATGCTTTGTTCCTGGCAGTCTTCCTACCCCCTGTTTTTCTTTGTTCTTTGTAATGTACCAGAACAACCCCTTGTTTACTGTCAGTCCTCATAGCTGAGTTGTCACCTGTCCCATTCCTATGGCTTCACATAGACTCTACACTTTCATCTACTTTATTTTATTTTTTATGATCTTAACATTTACCCATGTTTATCCAATACCTTGCTGAGTTGTATCTTATCACAATATAAGCAGGTGTGCTTATTCCACCAATCATGGAAATTTAGGTGCTTTCTCTGTGTTGCTCTGGCTGTTTTGGGGCTCTGTAGTGCAGGCTGGCATAGAACTCAGAGATTTGCCTGCCTCTGCCTTCCTCGTGCTGGGATTAAAGGTGTGTGCCTCCACCACCTAGGTTTACAAATTTTGATATATAAAAATTTTGATGGAGATCGTTGGTTTCTCTCCTAGATAAGAAGGAGGTGGGGCGACAGCTTTCTGGAGAGGGTGTACCATTGCACCTCCTCAGCTTCAGGCTTTTCAGAGTCCAGGCTGTTTTACTATTCTGTTCACACCTTGGTATTGAAGAGCTAGAAGATTTTAGAAAATAGGGGCTTTTAATAAAAGTGTGCTAGTAGAATATACATTGTATAAACTTTGCCTAAAAGGATATGAAAAGTTCTCTGTAATGAGCCAGGAATGTAGGTTAGCCAGTTCCAGGAACCGGTGGGTCACCAAGGCCCCCTCCAGCTAGGACCCAGAATAAAAAGACAGGATGTAAGTCATCCAGGTAATTCTAGGAGTGGTCAGCTATAACATGAATTGTATAGACCAAACCACATTCTTGTGCATAATGAGCGTGTAGGATGTTTTCCTTATGACCCTGACTCAACTAGGGGCTGGGTCTCTTTAGAATTTTCCACTATTCTCTTGTTATGTTTCCTTGATAACCCCCTCACTCCCCTAGTTTGTGATTTTTCCCTTTAAATACCCCTTACTCCTCTTGCTCGTGGTTGAACTCCTCTGGCCTGCTAGGCCACATGTTCGACCCCAGATCTGCCTTCCCCTGAATAAACCTCATGCTGTTGCATCAAGATCGGTCTCTCGTGAGTTATTGGGTGGTCATGTCATCCCGAGACTTGAGTGAGGGTCTCCCCACCTCTGGGGGTCTTTCATTATACAGCCATTTTTAAAAAATTAAATAAATAAAAACGTTTAAACTTTATTCAGTCCTATATATGCTATATTAGCTCATTCCCTACACTCACGTGGTAGCTCACAGTCATCCATAATACCAATTCCAGGGGATTCAATACCCTCTTTTAACCTCTTCGGGCACCAGGTATGCACGTGATGCATATACATGCAGGCAGGCAAAACATTCATATATATGTGTGTGTGTGTATGTGTGTGTGTGTGTGTGTGTGTATGTGTGTGTGCGTGTGTGTGTATACACACATATGTACATAAGAATATATATATATATATATATATATATATATTCATAAGAATAAAAATAAGGCTCTCAAGCTCTTGCTGTCTTGTCTCTTGCCCTCTCTCCTCACATCCCTTTTCCCCTCTCTCCACTTAGCCATGGCCCATATCTACTTCTCTACTCTTCTCTTCTCTACTCTGCCTTTCTACAATAAACGCCAAAAGACATGAAAAAAAAGAATAAAAATAAGGAAAAGATGTAGGGATTTTCTACTCTTATTCTAAACTGTGTTGGAGATTCCAGTCAGAGCAGTAAGCCAGGCCGAATTAAATGGCACCAATCTAGTTGGAAATAAATAAATAAAACTGTTTTATTCGCTGTGCTTGCCACTGTAGCCCATAGAAAACAGTAAGAGTTCATGAGGGAGCTTGTCAATAACACCAAATAAACCACATATACACATAAATCAGTTAGGATTCTACACACTAAAGGCAAATAATAGACTAAAATGTAAAACAAGTCACCTAAGACTATAAAAAAACTGGAATACAAGCCTGGTCTACAGAGTGAGTTCCAGGACAGCCAGGCTATACAGAGAAACCCTGTCTCAAAAAACCAAAACACCAACCAAACAACCAAACAATCAAACAACTCAACAAACAAACAACCAAACAACCAAACAACAAGAACAAAAACCTGGAATACAAGGAATAAATGAAATAGAAGGTTTATACACTATTACAAATAGGTATCACTGAGAAAGATTACAGAAGATAGTAACAAGTTGAAGGATGCATCTTGTTCAATACGCAGAGTATTCAATATTTTAAGAACAATTATTTTGAAAGTGATTTAGGTTTAACTTAATTCCAGTCACATTTGTATTGGACATTTCACATAGGTTTGTAAGCTAATTCTAAGATCCACATGGAAGGGCCGAATCCAAGAACAGGTGAAGCACTTTTGCCAAGGTGACTGGGGCTGCAGAGCTGCTACTATGTGATTCCAAGACTCCCAGGCTTATTAAAATCATGACATCAGTATGATGTAATAAACAAAGGTCAATGGAACAAAGAATGCCCCCATACATATGTACATGAGCAATGTTTGAGAAAAATGGAGGGGAATCCAATGAAGGAAGGAAAGTTGATGACCCTGGAACAATTTTGCACTAAAATTTAAAAGCAACTTCAACTTAGGAACTCTGCAATGTACAATAGTTAATTCAAAGTGTATTGTACACTTAAAAGTAAAATTAAAAATAATAAAACATAAGGAAGAAAACAGGAGAAAAATTTTGTCAGTTTTGGCTAGGCAAATAGTTTTTTGTTGTTGTTGGGTTTTTTTGTTTGTTTGTTTTTGTTTTTGTTTTTCAAGACAGGGTTTCTCTGTATAGCCCTGGGTGTCCTGGAACTCGCTCTGTGGACCAGGCTGGCCTGGAACTCAGAAATCTGCCTGCCTCTGCCTCCCAAGTGGGATTAAAAGCGTGCACCACCACAGCCCGGCAAGAGTGTTTTAAAGTGATGCTGACCAAATTCAAAGCTTAGGGGCTTCAGAAGATATGGAAAGACAGCCACAACTAAAGGAAGCTGTCAGGAAGCGAATGATGGGGAAGATTCAAGTAATATACCTAACCATTTTACACCTGAGTTATGTATGGAAAAACCCGGAAATTTTGATCACAATGGCAAGGTGGATAAAGGATCAGTGTATCAACAAGTGCCAGGAAAAACTAAATAAACCCTCCGCAAAGAATAAAAGATCCCTGTCTTACATGACGTGGAAACGTTCCAACTCAAAATGGAACAAAGATCTAAACTTAAGACCTGGAACCATAAAACTTTAGGAGGAAAACACAGGAAAAGTCTCTTCTGGATGGGTCTTGGCATTGAGATTTGGTTATAATCCCAAAAGCAAGGGCTACAAAACAAAAACAGAGGGTGAAGACGTCCTAATTCAAAGCAGATCAGTGGAGTAAGGGTTCCCCTACAGAAAAGACTCATTTCACTACTATGGTATGTTTATGGTTTTTCCTTGAAGAAAGGGCTGTGCCTTTCTTTTGCAGAGTAGGAGGTAGGAGGGTGATTGCAAATGAGGTGGGTGGGAAAGGAGAAAACCACAAGCAAGTTCTCAGACTGCTCACTTATTTAGGAAAAGGTCTCAGAGATTGAGGGTCTGTGAACTGATCTTCAATGTGCTACCAAGCTTCTCTGAACACTTTGTGTGTGTGTGTGTGTGTGTCCACCTGTACACTGAACCCAGTTATTCACTGTGGTCATTTAGAATTATCAGACTTGGTTGTGAACCAGCACCATTGGGATCTGTTGAGAATCTGTAAGAAACACATGTGCTTAGGCCCCAGCATAAACAGAAGGTGATCTCACTAGAATCAGATAGGGAAACTTCATTGTAACCAAGAAAGCCCTAGATTCCTCTGGCCCTCAGATAAACAGCTTGTAGAAAAGGGCTCAATGAATTGAGCCTTCCAAGAATGCTCATACAGGGAGCAGGTCTTTCCACCCTCCTTTACGTAAGTACCTGTGGCCCAAATGCCTCAGAATGCAGGATTATTTGGGATAAAGCTTACAAAGAGACAAGGCAACTAAAGCTAATCCTGGTCACAAAGGTCAGTTTCTGATAATACGCGTAGGTGTAGGGTCTACACAAGGCTGTAAGGCCTCCAGGGCGGGGACTAAGGCTCATTCACACAGTAAGGGCACAAAAGGTGTGTTGAACTGAAATGGAACCATGCTGTTCAGATTTTAAAGGAGTTAGATCTTTGTTATTTAAAATTAAAAAAAAAATCTGTCTGGGCTTTTATTCTCTTAGGTCTGTCCTCCACAACTGTGGAAGGTGACCCTAGGCATCAACGAGCTAGCAAACTGAATTAGTGTTGTATGAACAAGAAGGAATTACCACGAGTTACTTGCCAACACTGAGGCTGTCAGTTTTGGAAAAGAGCTTTACATTTTATTCCAGTGTTTCTTAGTGATTTAATCTCTAGTTACCGGCTACATTGACTAAATTCAGCTTTGTGTAGCATTCATGCTATAAAATGTGGACTGTTTTATTGTTTTTAAATATAAAGTTATAATAACATTCTTGACATGTGCCATATAGGCATGTGCTCCCCTACTGGCCCCTGAGGACATCAGACCTCATCCTGGCCCATAATGATCCACCTGCTATCTGCAAAGTCTGGCCTCTGTGTAAATTCCTGTGAGATCACATCAGATTGGTTGAGCTGGCCTGGGATCAACCTCTGACTGGAGACTTTACAGGCTTAAACAGTTTTTTTTAGTAAGCCTTTAAGTGAGTTTTTATGAAACAAAACAAAATAAAAACCACCAAACAAAATCTAAACACCTCTGTTTTATTAGTGGGGTACACCAGGGATCTTGCCAGGTTTCTGGTGTTAGCATTAGAGAGTGCACACTGTCTTAGGTACAGAGAAGGTCATTTCATGTTACCACACATTCCTAAAGTCCCTATTTAACTACGACGTTATGAAGCCTGCCAACCTTAGTTACTTCTCTGGGGAATGTAAAGCCAAAAGATTTATAGTATGTGTGATTTATCTATTACTGCTATTATTGTCTATGTTCTTGCTTATTCTATTAGACTTAGCTGATAAATCTTTTGGTTTTTTCCTGCCTCAAGGGCTCTTCGAGCTCTCAGAGGATGGGTGTTTGAGAGTTTCAGCTTTGAATAAGCAAAGGGAAGGAAAGGAATTCCAATGAGATGCATTTTTCCCCCTCATTTCATTATAAAGCAAAGGAAAAATTTGCATTTTATTATTGAAGGACTCTAATGCAGGAAGTGGAAATGGTTAAGCCTTTTGTAAAGGCTATATTTTCTTATGTCGAATACCCTCCCTCCCTCATGTGGTCTCCCTTGGCAGGCCATGTATCATGGAGACAGTAGTCCCTAAACAAGAGCCTTTTCCACTGACATATCCTTTAGCTTCTTCTTGATCATGAAAAAAAGAATATTTGGTTATTGAAGAATCTTATCTTTCACCCAAATCAATCACATGTTATTTTTCTTTATGATATACCATAGAAATATGAGGGGCAAACCTCTCATTCCCTTGAGGGAGGGTGAGGCTCTTGGGTTCTTTGGAAATGCTTATGTCTCGGGTCTAATGAGTCCTTTGAAGGACCACGTCCCTGCATATTTGCCATTGTGTTCTCATCTATGCCATTTTCTACAGTAATTTACTTGTCAGAAAGATCACAGGAAACTAGCAATTTACTTTGTGCACAAAGCATTGTGTGGCTGGGACTGCCTTTCCTCATAGGGTTGTAATCTTTCATTCATCTAAATGGAATGATGGATGAGCAGGTATCGCCGCTTGGCACGCCAAGGCTGCTGTGCATTCGCATTCACGCCTCTCCTGCCACCACAGTGCTGCTCCCGTGCCTGAGATACCTTGTGAAGACAGAAGGACCCAAGAAAGGGCTTGAGAAAATGAGAAAATGTGGACAACCACTGGAAATCAATCCCTTTGCCGGAAAGACTCATGCTTTCTCATCTCAATGAATAAGAAAGTGTCACGTAAAAGCTATTGTTTGATTTACATAAGAGCAAATGAGGGGGGTGTGGGAAAGAAAGGAAAAGTGACGCACTCAACATTTCAAAGTTTTTCATGTGGAGGAAAAAAAAAAATAACCAAACATAAAACCCAAAAAAACCATTGCTTATTGTCAATCCTTCTCTCTGCTCCAAAGGGCATCAGTTTATTGCTATAGATTTAGCTTGTAAAAATGACTCTCCTATCCACACTGTGCATTTTAAGTCAACACTATGAGAATGGCCATAATCAGAATTAGCAATACTATAATTTTCCCAGGCTTCACTCTCACTCACCTATCTCTTGGAAATGACAAGAGATTTCTAAGAAGCCTCCACCCAGATTTTCAAGCTTGCCAGCCCCCTTCATTATCAGACATAGTTTGGAGACTCTTCTTTGATTTTTGTCGATGTGATTTGCATTTCTTAGGGGGCTCCGTGGTCAGGGATTTGACAAAGTGAATGAAAAGTCAAAGAGGTCTCAGGTGCTCAAGCACTAGGTCCCCAGAGTTACCACTCTCAGGGGCAGGATTAAGTATCAGTCATCTTTAATCTGGCGGAGAGAAACTATCACAGAGATCATACTTAATGTTGACATACAGAAGTCTTTCATACCCGAGTTGTGGGAAGGAGATGTTTGCTGAGCAGAACTTTCATCCACTTTTATAAGATGCATTTCCTGTGTAGGAGGCAAGCACCAGCCTCATGCTGAGCAAATACAGGTGCAAAGATGAGGAACACGGGGATCTTGCCCCGTGAGAGCTCATGCTTTATTGGACAGGGCAGGCAGACTCTAAGTGCCTATGAATATACTGTTTTGTACATGCCAGCCAAGGAGGCAAAGGCCTGTGGCACAGAGATACACTCAAAGTACACATTATGTGTAATTTCTGCACACAGAGAAAGATACTACTGTCTCTACAGGAATCCTGGGAAAGACTTAATCGAGTACACAGAGCTTCTGAAAAACACACAAGTCGTTCATTCATTAGTTCACTTCAAACACTGACCCCACTTATTCCATGCCAGGCTTTGGGATAGATTCAGGGACTAAATTAACTTTGAGCTGTCTTCTGTTCTCAAGAGCTGAGGAGTAGACAGTAAAGTATGTTAAGAGCTTTGAATGATAGAAGTTCAAACATTATTCTACGGGCAAAGGGGAGTCACTAAGCTCTGGGAGTGAATGCTAAGACAAGGATGAAATATGAATATAAATGCTGGTTATATGTATTTGGAAGTGGACAAAGACTGGTGTTAGGAACAAGCAATTGTTCTTGTCCAAATAATTAGTGTTTGAACTAAGGTATATAATTAAATCTGGAGAGGAGAAATTTAAAAAGTCCAATAAAATTCAGTAGCGTGTAGTTGGAGAAGATTAATGGAAAAGAGAGCCCTGATTTTTCTGTTGTAAGGAAAGGAGAAATTTACCAAAGGGTTTTGTCAGAATTGATTTGGATAACTAAAGTGAGGTCTAAGAAGCAGATGTAAAAACAAGTCAAAGCCAGAAAAAAGGCTTTGGGTCATTTAGATTGGAGAGGACTCAGCAGGATGCAGCATCTTTGCACTTGTGCACCTGTGTTCGCTGGGCAGAATTTCCCTGGTCCTGTTGTGGTCGTGCCGCACACACACAACACACACACACACACACACACACACACACACACACACACACGCACGCACACGCACACATGCACACACACACACATGCACACACAAACACATACCTGGTGGATTGTATTTGAAAAGTAGGATTTGAACATGAGTAGAACAGCCTCTCAAAGACAGTTGTTCATTCTAGGCCATAGTTTTCTAGGCCTCCTCCAAAGGACTTAGCTGTACTAACATACTTGACACTGGACTAGAAACAATGCAATACTGAAGTGAGACTAAATTAAATTTGGGGTACTCTGGTGATGGCAAAATAAAAGATCAGGTGCTGCATTTGACCTGGGTATCCCCAGGATCAGAAATTCGGGTGAAAACTTGGAATTCCAGTATCCAAAACCATGACACTCACGGGACCCCAGAACTATCCGGAAGCCCTGTTCATCCCCACATCTCTATTTCATCCTCATTTGAAATTGTGTTGAGTCCCACATCTGGGTGGCAAAGTCCTCACTTACACTATCCCACACCAACAGTTCAGAGAAAAGGGTATCAGGAATTTTCCTGTATCCACCCTGTGCTCAGACATTAACTTTTCTTTCTATTAAGTAAAACACTTTTGGGTGTGCTCCCTTGCCACTCCACTGCTTAGGGGATCAGGAGTTAAAAACATTTTTAAGCTGGGCGGTGGTGGCACATGCCTTTAATCCCAGCACTTGAGAGGCAGAGGCAGGTGGATTTCTGAGTTCGAGGCCTGCCAGGTCTATAGAGTGAGTTCCAGGACAGCCAGGGCAACACAGAGAAACCCTTGAAAAACCAAAAAGAAAAAAAGAACGAAAAAAAAAAAGAAAGCATTTTCAATGTGAGACTTCCTGACTCCTAAGTGCATACCAGTTGATGAAACTAAAAGGGAGACAAGGACAGTCATGATTTCATAATATGTGGGATGCTTTCAGTCATTTCTCCTTTTAACAGTATTTTACATTTCACCAAGTTTATCTGTCTCTGAATTAAGAGAAGGCAGTTGAATTCATGTTTCTGCATCTACACCAACTCATTAGTTTGGTGTCAAACTAGTGTAAAATGTTGGTTTGGTTGACTAACTTATGTCAATTGTTAGTTTGGTGGAAGCATATGAAAAAAGGAACTGATCTCATAGAGACTTGCAATGGGAGGTGGAGGTTATATTTTGTTATATTCACATATAATCACAGACATTCCTGGAGACCACACCCACATTGAACCATTAGGCAGTTTCTTTAGGGTTAGCTGCCAAATGAAATAAAAATCCATATCAGCTATTATTGTGAACCCTGTGACTTTAAAAGATTTGATTTGTATTGCACATTGGATGGACTTTTACCTATGCAATATCATGCCCAGGATATCTGAAAAACATTAGTTCAATATTATGTTATTTTTCACATTGGCAAATGTTATTTTACAATCATAAAAAATATTTGTGGTCATTAATATTACCACTAATATTATCAGGCAAAAAAAAAAAAAAAACCCTTTTTGGGCAAGGTTTTAATTTTATTATTAGCAACAGTCACCAACTCTTTTCTTTAAAGTGACAGGCTTACTTCACTTTCAAAAATGTGCCTGCTCAGTGATTCAGTCAGAACCAAGAAGTTCACCTGTCAGTCCACCTTTCAAGTTCATGGGAGTGTCCTGGAATACGTATCTAGTTTAACTTGTTGTGAGAATGATGTAGATGAGCTTTCATGCAGGTCACATCAGGTTAGTGAGAGCATCTCCAAAGCACCGTATCATACTTCCGGTTTCACCACAGAAAGAAATAAAAAGAAGCACACTCAAAAACAGACATTTACTAAATATTACTAAGTGCATTTCATTTTTCCTTAAGGACATGCGCCAGTAAAACCCATTTTCCTTGTTAATGACTGATGTTGTAATGACTATTGGGACAATTTGTTCTCACTGCCTGGATTTGAGCTAAAATATCAGCAATTTCACCCACTAATGCTCTTTTTAAGCATCACTGCCAATATCATAGGATGCAAATGGAAAATCCCATTTTAGTATTACAATGAAAGGCATTCTGAAATCCGGGTACCTTGAATGTGCCTGAAAGACCCCTAGAGTTCAGTAAGCTGCAACTTGAAAACTTTCAGTTAAAAAAATGGAAAAGCAACAAGGGAGAAGGAAGAAGGAGACTGGGACTGGAGAGATGGCTCAGAGGCTAAGAACACTGGGTGCTCTTGTAGACCAAGATTTGGTTCTCAGCATCCACTTGGTGGTTCACACTATCTGTAGCTGGTGCCTATGGGCTCTGTTGCCCTCTTCTGGGTTCTACGAGTACCAGGCAAAATACTCATACCTAAAATATATTGATAAAAGTAACTTTATTTAAAAAGGAGTGAAAAATGGCCAGAGCTGATCACTAGACTCTTTTATTTTGTTTTGTTTTGTTTTGTTTTTCCGAGACAGGGTTTCTCTGTGTAGCCCTGGCTGTCCTGGAACTCACTCTGTAGACCAGGCTGGCCTCGAACTCAGAAATCTGCCTGCCTCTGCCTCCCAAGTGCTGGGATTAAAGGCGTGTGCCACCACTGCCCGGCTAGTTTGTGTCTTTTTTATGGGTGAGGAAATCAAGACTTTTAAAGGGCTGGGTAGTGGTGGCACACGCCTTTAATCCTGGCACTTGGGAGGCAGAGGCAGGCAGATTTCTGAGTTCGAGGCCAGCCTGGTCTATAGAGTGAGTTCCAGGACAGCCAAGGCTACACAGAGAAACCCTGTCTCTAACTACCCCCCCCCCCCCAAAAAAAAAGAAAGTATGGGATCAGGGTTATCTGCCTCCCCAAACTGATCCTAGCTGCTTTCCTCAGGTACCTAGCTGAGGACTTTGTTGTAAATTTATAACAAATTATGAGTTACAAACAGATTACATATGCGGCAAAACTGTGAAGAACTCAAAATGAGCCAGATGCTAAGCCCCATAGTTTAGCAGAGAGGAGCATTAATTACAACCAACGGATAGATGGAGCACTAGATATTAAATGGCAGAAAATAAGCTGGAGAGTTTCTTAAAAGTAGTGTTATTTTTGGGGGGGAGGGGGGAAAGAAAAACAAATATCTATTCAATCTATATAGGGTGCCAAAGACAGAGGAAAGTAACAATTTAGCCAAAGTCTAACTCAATTGTCATGAGCTGTGTCATGGCAAAAACAGATAAAAATGTTTGAGTCTTTTTACAATGTCAGAGTTTATTGGATAACAATGAACTTACAAAATATGGTGTAATTAGCCAGACACTCATGGTGTTCTTGAGTGAGGCAAATGCTGGATTTTTATTCTAGTCTTATTAACTATTATAAGCTCAGACCACACAGTCTCTCTCTCTCTCTCTCTCTCTCTCTCTCTCTCTCTTTCTCTCTGTCTCTCTCTTTCTCTCTGTCTCTGTCTGTCTCTGTCTCTGTCTCTGTCTCTGTCTCTGTCTCTGTCTCTGTCTCTGTCTCTCTCTCTCTCTCTCTCTCTCTCTCTCTCTCTCTCACACACACACACACACACACACACACACACAAACACACGTTTATGGAGGTTACAGTCTGGTTCTAAAGGGATTAAGGAAGCCGCAGAAGAGTTTGAGGAATTTCAAGGCAACTGATAGGATTGCAAAGAAAATGCTGGGATCAGATAACCAACTCTTCTGGGCTGGCTTCTGTTGTCCATAGAGTCCATCTGCAGGGTCAGAGTTGAGCCATATCAACAAGGTATGCTGAGTATGGTGCATTCTATAGAGGCAGAACACAAGGCCAGGTCCCAGCAAGTGGTCAAGCAAGTAGATCGTAGGCAGATAGATAGCAAGTCCAGATGTACAGACAGAGAGACAATGAGAAAGTAAGTCCTTTCATCAGTAGGGGCGATGGTGGTGGTGTGGATGTTGAGGCATGATCTTGCTCTGTAGTACAGTCTGCTTAGAAGTCACTATGAAGTCCCACTATGAAGTCTTGAACTCATCATTCTCCTGACTCATCCTCTGGAGTGCTAGGATTATAGGTATGATCCTGCAGCCAGTGAGTTTGATAGATTTCGTTGACCACTGGAACATAATATTGAATAATGTGAAATTTGTTACTTACATATTTTATGATTGCTACTTATACTATTATTATGTAGTCTTTTTAATGAATAGAAGAAATGTTTATGAGTGTGCATATATACACACATACCTAAAATATAAACATATAACTATATATAATCTTTGCAGTTTGCATGTAATTAGTAAGACACTTATTTAGATTCTCATGAAAACCAGAAGACTGGAAGTTCCATTTATACCTGGGAGAAAGATAGTTTTCTTTGACTTCTGGAATTACGCTAGGGCAATCCATTTCTCCTCTAAAAGCATTCCCAACCAAACAGACTGTCCACATTGACGTTCAGTTCTGGAAGCACCCTTGCTGAGGGACCTGAGTAGCCACAATATTGGTGGGGTGTGGTGATGGGTTTGTTCCCTCTGGTGTCTGCTTTGCCTTGGACAGTTATTATTTCCCTCTATCTGAAGGGACTCCAGGACCCCTATGAAACTCAGCTCCCTTATTTGCAGAACAAGGCTAATTTCGTTCATTTCTGACCTCTGGTGGGAATTGTTTAAAAATCTGCTCTTGACAGGTGCAAAGGAAAGAAATCATTCCACTTAACTGGTTTATTGATTGAACCGAGTAAATGATTTTATGCTCCACCGTCGGATCATTCCTTACTTTGTAAAGTGAAAGACCTCAAGCCATTCATATAAAACTAAAAACTGAACGAGAGGAAAAAAATAAAACATCCAAGAGATAAAAAAAAGCTTTCTGGAAAAACAATATGAGGATTTCAGCAATCAGTACTCTTTGCCGCTTTCAACTCTCCTTATCTATGGCTCCCGGTAGGCAGGTCTAGGCATTGCGACTAATCTCCTGTCAGCAAAGCCCCCTGGTTATGTGAAACCATCTCTCATCGATGTCCTCCTCTGACAATAGCATCCATCACTGTTATGTGGGAAGTGGAGAACTGAGGACTCATAAAGAAAGGAATAGGAACCAATGGGTGGTTTGCTGTTCCCCATGAAGACAAGCGGAAAGCCTCTACCTGCGGGCAGTTAAACCCCACTTTCATTTTCAACATCACAGATATGAGAAAGCCTGGTCATGGTGAAGAAGCTGCATCCACAGGACCCTTTAAGAGGAATTGCTTTCTCTACACCTTTGCTGAAATTTTGGCTTGGAAGGATGGACACGCAACATAACCTCCAGATATATCTTCCTCATTTTTTCCTACTAATGACAAAAGAAAAAAAAAGAGAGAGAAAAGAAAGGAAGAGAAGAGAAGAGAAAAAAAGAAAAGAAAAAAAAAAAGAAAAGAGAAAAAATTCTTTAGGACTGTAAATCCAGTAAATAACAGAAATAAATTCCTTTCCCAAAGAATTCCTGAAAGTGACCTTATCAGAGGTTTTCATTCCCATGGCAGCAGAGGTCAAAGTTAAAAACCCACTTGTGCAACTGAAGACCCCTGTGTTCCTCAGTCAAGGGGACAAGGAGTCTGGTGGCAGGTTTTTATCAGCTTAGTTCGGGAAAGCTGCCTGTTTGCATAGCGTTTAGGTGCCCTCTGATTTTTGAATATGTACAACTCCATTTGCTCAAGCAGATTTGGTAATTGTCTATTTAATCACCTATTTGCATGCACAATTACTCAGCCGGGCACAGACATCTACATTTGCATATGCAAATCTTGACTTGGACTCCTACTGAATGACTGCACCTGCAGCTGCAGTCAGTCCCATTTATGAACCACAGGGGGAAATGTCTCGTCCAGGACCAAACGGACTCCAGCTCCAAATATTGAATGTTTGCGTGTAATGAAATTGGTTTATTTCAATTAAAGCATAATAAGTTAGAAAGTATATTGCTCTTTCTCTAGCAGGAGTTAAAAATAGCAATATAATAGCCTTTAATAAGAAAATAAAAGAAAAAGAAAAGATAAAGACAAGTGTCATAAGAAAACAAGGGATAATTCTGTTATCCCTCCACCAAAACTTTATCTTTGGCTTTTAAAAGAACAGAATGTTGTCTGCCTGTCTATCTATCTATCTATCTATTTGGTTCTTTTGAGATACGTTTTCTCTCCAGGTAGCTCTGGCTGTTCTGGAACTCACAGTGTTCACCAGGCTGGGTCAGACTCACAGAGACCCACTGGCCTCTGCTCCTGTTCGAGAGGACTAAAGGTGTGTGTCGCCATGCCCAGCTAAAGAACAGAATGCCAAAGCCTGGAGGTGGGACACTACAGCCTATTCTGATGGAAAGTGGAGCAAGTAGCTAGACTGTCTGGCTTGATGATGGTGTTTCTTCTCACAATAATGAAACTTCCTAGAAGCCTTGTGAAGATTGCCTTCTCTTTCCCAGAAAACTCAGCTACCTGGTGTCCCTTTGATGTTCCTGAGCTATTGACATGGAACATGGAACCAGAAAGATGTAGGGGAAATTAGCATGTGCGCCAAGGAGGGAGAGGAACGTAGCCTAACTCCTCTAAGGGCCTCTGTGTAGGATTTTATTTCCTATTCTGACAACCGAGATCTTCTCTCCAGCTTCCCTTTGAATGACTCATTTGTAAGTTATTTAAAATGCATCTTATTCAGCCTTTTTCAATAGGTTGGGTCCAGGAATCTGAACTTTTTACCCAAGTTTTAGGACTCTTTGATCTATGTGTGCATGGAAGATATTCTCTGAAATATTCATTACCAGGGCAGCCACACCAGTCCATACCTCCTCCCCCAAATACAAGTTCTTCCCCAGTCCCATCAGCACCTGTACAGATAAGTAACAAACAGACACCAGAGAGTTAGGTTTCCAGGGGAGACTACGGTTCTCATGTATTTTTGTGGTCCTACCAGAGTTATGTATCAGGAAAATCAGCATTCCTTCTTGGGAATCTCAGTCTCATTAACAGAGAGAGTTAACAATGGACTCAAGAGGAAGCTTCAGGATAATTCTGTTTAGAATTTA
This sequence comes from Montemys delectorum, assembly GCA_019843815.1. Taxonomy (NCBI): domain Eukaryota; kingdom Metazoa; phylum Chordata; class Mammalia; order Rodentia; family Muridae; genus Montemys; species Montemys delectorum. The sequence goes on along the minus strand of JADRCD010225404.1, from coordinate 47,419 downwards.
AAAGGAAAACTCCAGGGCAGGTGAGCTGTAAACCTCAGAAGCCTTGCAGAGAAGGAAGATGGATGGTGAAGGGAAAGGGGAAAAACTGTGCCTCGGGAGAGTTAAGTAGGGGGTGGAGTGGTGTTCTCTTAAAATGAGTTTAAGGAGCAGACGAAAGAGGAAACCTGTTGAGTGCAAATAAAGAAAACCAGCAGATACACAACAAAATATCAAACGGGACACGAAACATCCAGCAGAGACCACTGGAGTAGTTCAATTGAGAGAGCAAACATAAGGTGACCTTATCAAAGGGGGCTTACAAACACCAAGTGGAAACACACCAAGTGTCACAGGGGAAGCCCCATGTGACACACACAGCCAGCCAGAGTGTCCAAAGGAGCCAGTATAGAGCAGAGTATTGTCTCAGGTGAGGCTGCCAAGCAGAAGAACTAATAGCAGACAATAAACAGCAGCCTCAAATCCAGCGCTTCTAAAGCTTCAGCAGAGATCATATGGAGAACCTGAGACAGTTCGAGAGAACTCCTAAGGAAGACTGCTTTGTGTGTCCTTTCCTTGGATGATGCCTGGTTCCATCAGGCATTTTTATGCAGTGAGATAGACAATAGTGACCTCATTTAGAAATCGTCTACCTACTAACTATTCTCAGGAAGAGTGTTTTTAAACTATCGCTGTTATTCTTCCTCCTTGTTGCGGAGTTAGAGAGCAGTCTGCCCCAGGTCAGGGAGTTTGGATGAGACAAGAGAGAATCTTCTTGACTTTAACAAGCTTAGAAAGCAGTTTGCCACTGCACCAATATAATGCACACTGTTATCTCATTTAATGCTCGAAAATTATCAGTCAAGAAAGGTGAGGCTATATGCATACTGTCAAGCAGCTAGGAACTGCTTGGTGGGATCTGAACTCTGGTCTTTCTTACCCAATGAGAAAAGTTCTACTCACAAGACTCCAGTGCCCTTGGTTCTTTCAGGCCGGTTGGAAAATTGACATCTCCATCCATCCTCTCTTCTATGAATGCTCTCCCAGAGGAAAGATGGCCATTAGTGTCCCTTTCTATCACTGCCCTTGAAAATCATCTATCTCTTCCAGTAATTACTTTGATGGAAATGGTGAACACAGCTGCTCCCCCTGGTAATTCTGTAGTTCCCCCATGAAAGCGGCCATTGTAGAAGCCACCGAGTGCCTCTCTTTTCCTTGATAATTCCCAAGAGCCAGATTACCTTCAGCCAGCTGCTACTCTCTACATGCAAACGGATTGAGGAAAATCAAACAGTGATTGAATCTGCATGGTGTCCTTTACCTTGCCCTCTAGTGAACACCAAGATAAAGCACTGTGCTCACGAGATGAGATGTTGGCTTCAAGCTTTCTCCCAAATCCCAATAGGATTATGAAGCTGATATGAACCAGAACTAACAACAGTTCCTTCTAACATCTGCAGAGGCTGTGGCCAGCCTTTCTCTCCAGTTTTTCTCATCTGGGCACTTTAATTCAAAACTTAGCCTGAGTTCAGGAGGGCAGTGAGCCCTCTTTCAGCATCAAGCTGCCCACTCCAAGCCCTCAGTCAGATGCTCGTCCTTTCCAGGGCAGCCCAGGATGGTCCCAAACTCATAGGGTTCTGCATGCCTTTGGCTCCTGAGTGCTGAGATTTAAAAATGTACACTACCACAACTGACATGAGTAAGATTTTTTAAATTATTATTGTTTTTTTATTTTTGTTTTTTTGAGACAGGGTTTCTCTGTGTAGCTCGCTGTCCTGGAACTCACTCTGTAGACCAGGCTGGCCTCGAACTCAGAAATGTGCCTGCCTCTGCCTCCCTGTGCTGGGATTAAAGGCATGTGCCACCACTGCCTGGCTAAGTTAGATATTTAAAAAAAAAATACATTGAGAGTAAAATTTTCAGTAGATCTTCTTTGTCCTATGGGTCACTAGTCATATGTGGCTGACCCTGGTTTAGATCCACTGTAATTGTAAAGTGGAAATACATGGTAGAGTTCAGAGCACTAGAATGAAGGAAAAAGGAAAACAACGTATTGTGTTATATTGAATAACAATATATTGTGTTATTCAGCATGTTGTATATTGATAAAACATTAAAACAGCCCTGTTTTGATTACATTAGATAAAATATGTTATCAACAGTGTGTTTATTTGCTTCTTTTAAATGTGACTACTAGACAATCATTGTCAGGTGAGTGGCTCCCTCCCTACCTCTACTGAATACCACTACTGAGAGACAACTGTTATGCCCTAGCCCTCGACCCTGCTATCATCTTTTCACAAACTTAGAGAGAAACCTTCCCAGGTTCAGCTGTCAGCTAGTTGCTAGACATTACTTGAAGTTGAAGTGATGACAGATTGAAAAGAAGAGTCTAGAAACCTATGGGAAGAAGAAATAGACCTGCAAGCTTGTAAGGAGTAACAAATGCCCAAGTGTGAATGGGATTTTGTCAATTTTGTTCAATGAGTTGGAGTATGTGTGTGTGTGTGTGTGTGTGTGTGTGTGTGTGTGTGCCCCCATGTGTGTATCTTTTCTTTAATAACCTCTTTTCAAAAGTATGACAGCCATTGTGCAGAGTTCCAGAACACATTGCTTACAACACAGGTGATGAGGGTAAATTTCCAGAGAAAGACAAAGAGCCCGAGTCTGTTTTCTAGAGTGTTAAGCAGATGACATCTCAGAGGAGGCTTTGGCACTAGATCACATGAACCCTTTTCTACCTCTAGCACCCTGTGCTCTCATGGAGAAGTCAGAAATTGGCTAGCAAGAAATAAGATAAGAAAGAAGTGGAAGGACAGACAAGCTGCTAGAAAAACAGCAGTCAGTGGTGCCTGAAGCCGACCTCAAGTTGGAAAAATATTTGATCTTTTTTTTTTTTTTTTTGATGTATTGGGTTACATTCTAATTTCTTATTTAAGAACAAATTTACTTTCTCAAAAGACATTACACTATGATTTTATTAGAAATCAAGAAACACAGTCATGCTCTTGCCTGAGTTTCCATGTAAGGGTGAAATGTCGTGAAAGGAGGGCACAGGAGAGAGAGCTGAGTTTTAATTCTAAAGGGCGATGTGCTGACTCGTGCAGTGATCACACTCCTATGTGCGTTCTCACCAAACACATGGATGTTGCAGAGTAGAATTCCTGGGCGTGGCACCTCGCATTGACAGATCTTATGGGCCCTGTGGATGGTGGCATATTTGGAAATGCAGTCCTATCAGGATGGGTGTGTGGGGCAGTGTCAGGCTAGCCAAGCTTCGCGTGTCTTTCCATAATAAAGGAGTTTTAAAAAGATGCTTTCTGAGCCTAAGGTTCACTCTGCAGCAACTCATCCTTTCCACCTACATTCTTCTTATTCTCTGAGAGGGTGAAGGTTCAGACTTGTCACATCTAGAAAAATCCTTTTCTGTGAAACAGGACCCCTTTCCAGAGGCCACCAGGGCTCAGGACCACTCCTAAGATCAAGAGCACCATTACTGTGGTCAATAATGTTATCAGTGCCTCATTGATTGTTGCTAAGTGAGTGTTGGAGACCAGGAAAATGAAATACACCCTGCACACATCTGAATCCCCTTCCCCTTGGGGCTTCAGCCCTGTACTCTCAGAGGACCCTGCCTAAATAAAATCCTATCTGAAATGTTGAGACTCTGAGACTAAAAGAATTAGCTGTGGGCTTTGCCTAATATTCACCATCTGCCTGGCAACCCTGGAAATATAGTTCTTAAGGGTTTTTTGCTATAATGTGGTAAGTTCTATAGCCACTGTACAACAAAACTGTGAGTACTATTGCTACAGATTCTCTTAGGAGGGACACATTGTGAAACATAGTAAGTGGATAATACACCGTATTATTCAATGCAGCTCAGAAATAAGTATTTCTATTTCCTTGTAAAACCATGCATTGTTTCCATGCCTATATTCCTATGGTTGATTGCTTAACTCTCTTGTATCTCACAAATTGTATCAGTTTTCCTTTAGAGCACTGGCCAGGCTGTATCATGTTCACGAGTCATGCCTGAGTGATCTTATCAAAAATAATAAGAGCCTCTAGATGACAACACGCTGATCATGACTCAGAGAGCAAGTTCATACTTTAATAGCTCAATCACTTAAAAAATCAGAAGAGATGTGGCAAACTATAGAAATCAGAGAACTCTAGCACCATGAATAGCCAGCCACCTTCTCTGCTTCTTTCCACCTATGTCTGGCCAAAGGCAGGAATCAGATCTAAGGACAACTCCCATGTGAAAGTATGCCCATGTGCCATTGATTCTTAGAATGGTTTCTCTTCATGCTCTGCCGTGGCTACAGCCTTTCAATCTAACTTAAACCTCTCTTGGAGAGGCTGTGCTTGACTACCCAGTAGACATTTCTGTTTCCTTCTATCTTGGCTCTGTTTTGCCTTCTCTGATCACATTCAAGAATGACTGGTATCACTTTGTTTCCCTTCTCTGATGTATTAGTTGTTACCACAGTCACCAAAATACCCAAATGAACAACTATCAGAACAGACTCGCTCTTGGTTTCTGAGGGGTCAGTCATTGTGCTAGAGAAGTAGTAATGCAACAGAACCACCCTTCTTATGGCAGCAGGAGGCTGAGAATGGGAATAGGAAGGGGCCAGGTACAGATGCTGGTGAGGATCTGCTTTCACCCCCCATTGATTTATCCCATCTTGTAAAGTTTCCAAAACTCCCCAGAATATTACTACCAATTGGGGGTCAAACCATTTGTTGGAACATTCATGCAGAAACTATGATAACTATGATGTTTTGTGAAGGTATCATAAACCAGGAACTTGTTTTTCTTGTCTGTGAACCTCAGCTTCTTCATTTATAATACCCAGCACATCATGGTTCTACCTAATCATAACGATTAGCTATGTCTGACTCCTCCCTCCCCCGCCCCTCCCGCCTTAATCACTTAATGCTTCTAGTTTTCAAGACTTCCAGCAAGGGAAACTTCAAATTCACTTAAAATAACAGTATATAAATTCCCCCTATTTGAGGGCTTGTATCCCTGTGATGATTATTTTTAAGTGTCAACTTGACACCATCTGGAATCTCTTGGGAAGAGAGGCTGAATGAGAGTTGTCTAGATCAATGGTTCTCAGTTTGTGATGGTTCTCAGTCTGTGGATCATGACCCTTTTTGAGGTCGATGACCCTTTCACAAGGGTCAACTAAGATTACTGGAAAACAGACATATTTACAATACAATTCATAACATCAACATTCATAAAATAAATTACAATTATAAAGTAGCAAAACCATTTTATGGTTGTGGGTCACTACAACAGGAAGCACTGTATTAAAGTGTTGAAGCATTGGGAAGGTTAAGAAGCACTGGTTAGGATCATGTTGGCCTGTGAGCACATCTTTGGGGAGTTAATTTCCTTAATTGGTATGATTAGACCCATCCACCATGAAAGGCATGATTCCCTAGACAAGAGATCTTGATCCTGACCTCCCTGTAACAGTAGAGAAAGTAAACTGAGCAGAAGCATGCACATATTCAGTCTCTTTCTGTCCCACCATGGATATGACCAACTGCTTCAAGTTCTTCCTGCTTCACCTTTCCTTAGTGGCGAACTGTGACCTGCAACTGGAGCTAAAATAATCCCCTTTGTCCTCTCAGTTGCTCTTTCTCAAGGTGTTTTATCACAGCAACAGGAAATGAAAGTATGTCAATCCCTAACACTACGTCATGCTTATCCTACCTTTGTTCTTCAAACACTTAAGAATACCCTCACCCTACATGCCTTTTCTTAGCTACCACATGGCCCTACTGTTGCTAATGAGTATCTTATTGCACTAGAGTATTCCAGATCCATGGCCAACACCAGCTTCCGTTCAGTTATTTGCCTGAAGGCTGTGGTCCGGACTTACACATAGGATAGGAAGAAATATTAACTTTTACTTTGGAAGGGTATTAGAACATGAACACATAATAACTAACATATTATTGATGTGGTACTCTCCCTCATCTCTGTAGTAGATGATGGTATGTCAGTGGTGTTGCCCAAGGTGTCTGAGTGGCGAAATCGGGATTGCACAACAATACAGAAGAGACTCTGATATTCTCACTTGCCCAGCGTTCTCTTAGGTCACTGTGATCTGGGTAGGTGGAGTCACTGAGTATATGCTCCTGGATAACTACAGTAGCCTTCATAACATGGAAAAGTAACCCAAGAGGATTCTTAAATAGAGACACCAGATTAGCATGAATGCTGGGAACTGAAGAATAAGTGAGAGGCGAAAAAATGAGAGAATCATCACATATTCTTACTAGCTACAGTAGAAAATCAGATTGCTCAAAATTTATAGAGAAACAGAAAGCAAATTATGCAGGAGTGTTTAAAATACAGATTTATGCTCTTGGGACTAGCAAAGAATGTGACTGTGAGTGAATGCAGTGCACTGATTGCAAATATTCTGTTTGTGTGTGTGTGCATGCATTTGTGACAAACTCATTTATTGAAATATTTAATCCAACATGTGTGGATATCACAGACTTAATCATTACCTCCTCCCAGGTCTTATCAACCGCATGTGATACTCACGTTCTGATGATAATGCCAGGGTAAGGCCAGATTTTCTTCCTATACTTTCACTAAAAGCACAAGACAACAGATATGAGGTTCCAGCTGTCTTTTATTAAGCTAGATAACTTAAAACATATCAAAATCATGCCCTGACCTTCAGGGTTCTGTATAAAATAGTTATTCTCTTTACAAATGTTATAAAAACAATCTGTACACTAGAATATGATTATCAACTTTAAATACATTAAAAAGTAAACATGTAATAAGTAAGGCAAGGTCTTTGGCATCTCTATAATATGTTTATGTTATTTGTAAAGGGGAAAGGGAGGCTGAGTCCAGAAGTGGAGGAATTCTGCTGTAGTTCAAGACCACATTGGACATTTATGGTGACTCTATCAACACTTACCATAGAGCCACATAGCATACTAGGCTCTTGGTAATGTTTAGTACTTGTTTTGTTTTCATTGACCCTGTTACTAGGTAAATTCTCCACCTTTGGTAGGTAGGGTTAGTTTCTGTCTGATATAATTCCATCAGGAGTTGATGTCATCATATTTACCTTGGGCAGGTATGTGCGGGTCTGAGCATTTTCAATGCCTAGCTCAAGTTAGAATGTAATACAAAAAGATTCTCATTTAATCTGCCTGTCTCTTTGCTGTGACAAAATGCCCCAAGACACAACTTCAGGAAGTAACAGTTTATTTTTACCTCATGACTTCAGAGGTCATGAGGTCACCATGGTAAGAAGGACAGGGCAGAATCCAGGAGTTCATATCATGACAGCCAGCAAGTGGAGAGAAACCTGTCTTCTCCCTGGCTGTCCTGGAACTCACTCTGTAGACCAGGCTGGCCTCGAACTCAGAAATCCGCCTGCCTCTGCATCCCTTTAATCTCTCTGCTAGGATTAAAGGCATGCGCCACCACTGCCCGGCTCAGCAGCTTGTTTTTATCTTTTCCCCTTCCATTATTCTGTCTGGATCTCCAGACTAAGAGGGCATGCAAGGTGTGTCTTCCCCACTGGGTTGATTCTCTCTAGAATTAGCTCATAAGTGTTCCCTGTGGTATATCATACCAGTCCCCTGAGTCTTCAGTTCAGTCAAGATGACAATCAAGATTAATGTCTGAAATGTTTACTGTCTTAATGGTTAAAGGAATTCACTACACACTCAGCAAACAAATTCCACCTTTTGTTCCTGGACTCACTGAATAATGTGTCATCCTTTGAGATGGGATCTATTCAACTCTTCAGCATTGACACACCTTCTCTCTGAACTCTTTTCACATGCTAGAAACCTTACATACTGGCCACCAATGAAAAAATGAGGCTTATATAACAGCATTTCTAAAACTGGGATAAAAATATTCTTTAAACCTGGGAATGGTATCAGCTCATGTGTCTTCAAAGCAGTTACAACAACCTACTCATGATTACTTCATGAGTGTGGATGTCAGCAATCTGGGTGAGGTTGGTAGATAAAATACAGGATGCCACTGAAGTCTGAATTTCAGACAAGACAAATGGGGCAAGCTTATACTAAAGATTATACCCGGATTAGCTGAAACCCCAAATTAAATGAATTTACATTTTGGTTTGTTAATCTGACCACCTACTCTAGGAAGAGTCTTCTGGGTCATACAGTCTAATCATCTGGTGAGCAACTAAAGAACATTTTCCTTGTTACTCCATTTAGAACAAGGCTTGGACGGAATTTGGATGTGGTCAAAATCATTAGACCCTCCTCTACCTCTCGACATTGATTTAGTTGATCACACTACACTATGTACTCTGAGCCTTGGGCATTTGTAAAACTTCCTTGGTGATTCACTGTGTGGCCAAAGTCAAGAACTCCAATCAGAAGTTAGTGGTGGAGAGACTAGACTTTTCTTTGTTCTTTTATGCTGTCGAGAAAGCAGGTAAGACTCAAACAGAGCACTAAATGGCCTGAGCAGTGGCTCAGAAATCATTATGATGCTTAATGAATAAAGCCTTAGGGTTTGTGGGCACTGATCCTCTATGTTTCCAGTGAGCTTATAGAGATGGGGGTGTTTAGGATGGAGAGAGGAAAGAGAAAATAAGATTCTCTTATAATTTCTCCCAACACTCATGCCTAGCCAAGGGAGCAGAAACTTTCCGGAGCCTCTTCCAGTTGCTAGGAAGTTGCAGATTTTATTCCAGTTCACAGCTATTGGAGCTACAATAGAAGGGGAAAGAAACCATAGAAATAGCTTAGCACAATTAAAGAAGCATTGGGAGAGAGAGAGAGAGAGAGAGAGAGAGAGAGAGAGAGAGAGAGAGAGAGAGAGAGACCTCATAACTATTCTAAGCAGAATGCTTATAAAGTAATGTAAAAGGCTCATTGATGTGTAAAACTTTGCTTAAAGCTGGTGGAAGAGTTTCCCATGGGAAGAAATGTAATAGAACATAGTATAATTAATAGCAGTAAGATAAGCAATAAACACGGCTTTCTAATAAAACTTCTCTGCTGTGACAATATGGTTAAGAGTGATTTAAGCCCAACCCTGTGTCAGCTGGACTCCTGTGCAACTTCTCCCTGAGAAGAGATGGGGCCTACAAAAACTAAAGCTCCTTAGTAGAGCTGTCTAACTATCATTACCATGGGAGTGATGCACTTTAAAATACTTCGGTAGACACCAGCAGTTGCCAACTGTGGTCTTTAAAATTACCTGAGGCCTTTTTAAAATATACTGAAGTCTGGGCTTAACGGCTGACACATTAAATCAGATTCTCCAGGGCTGCCGGTTGGGCACTGGCATCCTTCTTTAAAGCCCTCGAGGTGATTTTAATGCACAGTTGGGAGGTTGGAGGGGGAAGGCTGCTAACCTGAACAATGTGCTATGTTGTGTAGAAGGGCAGGGTACAAACCAAGTTCGACAGGCACTCTGATCAGCAAGTAAGTTGTACCTAAAGGTTAGCCAGCCACTCCCACACAAAGGCTCTCTGTGGAAATGGCTGTTGCAAATGCTTTTGTCAGACCAACACTAGGAGTTCAGCTACTTCACATATTTGACGTCCAAGAGTTTTATTTTGTTTTGTGTTTTAACCAGTCATTTTTTAATAATCATGAGGATTTTAGAAACAGATATCTACAGATTTAAACATATTTAAAACATGTTTGAAGGACATTTGTTAAGCTTATATGAATGACTATATAGTAGTTGAATAGCTTCTGTGGCCTGTGGCTTGTAAATATGATGCTCAAAGCTGGAGGTTGCACTGGTCAGAGCCTTGAGGGTCCACTGACCCTGGCATTAGAGTTCAAGAGTTCTGTTTGAGGAATCCTGGGTGGGACTTTTATTTAAAGTTAATTCAGAACACACACGGGAGGTATAGAGAAGTTGTCAGGTATACAGAAGTTCCAACCTTGTGGAACACTAAACATGCTAGTTTTTGACCACCACCACCACCACCACCACCACCACCACCAAATGCCGAATCATGGCGAATTAGGTCTGAGACAATACTAGAAAGTTTGTCAGAGTGGGTGACTCACTTTCTTCAAGATTTGTAATGGCCACCATCTAACCAGAAAGCACAGGGGTGCTCATGACCAGATATTTTGGATTGGCTTCGCAAAAATAAAAGACAGGACATAAGACCCAGTGTTGCAAAGCTCTCCAATTTCTTTTTATTTTTCAACCAGAGACTATTTCTACAGTATTTTAATTCAGCAACTCAACTTATATCCACAAGGAAAGTGAACCATTTTTAAATATAAGCAACAACTTCGACATAAACTACTTGGGATGCGAAGGTTGTGAACTTGAGGCTGGTAGCCTGGATCTCAGGAGCCAGTAGCAGACAGAGATGTCAAAGTTGGCTCAGCAGCTGGAGGAAAATAGGTCTCAGATGCTAAGATGATAGGGTCACAGGAATTCAGAAAGTAAGGCAAGGACTCAGGGACACCCCCGGGGCAGAAAAGCTACCTTGGGTTGTTTGTCAGTATTCATTCTACACCTGGGGCGTTTTTTTTCAAAAGCATGCCTGGAAGGAATTTGAAATGTACCAGCCTCTGTGTTCTGGTTTGCAGAGTGTACCTAGTGCTACTTAAAGCCAGATGCCCATTTAGTCTGTGTCCTAAATGTAAGAATGGGGACATCAAGATGACAGTGGTGTGAGGCCACCAGGGCAGGATGCTCTCCGGATTCTGGGCCTGGCTTGGAGCTGGCTTCTTTCATGCTCAGGTAGCATGTTCCCAGTTCTTGTATCTGTGTCCACAATTTATCTGCTTACAAGACATGAGTCAAATACATTTAGGGACCACCTAAGGACTCGACTAACTACAAGTGCACTTACTTGTTTTTTTTCAAGTCATTTTAATAATCTGTGGAATTGAGAATTAGGACTTCAACGTGTGAATTTCAGAATACAATTAAACTCATAACACCAATGTATAAGCTGGAAGAAGGCACAGGAATTCCAAGTGAGAAAAGGCTTGTTTATGTATTTGCTTGATAAATATCTTATGAAACATTTGATATGTACACAGTCCTCCACTAAGTCACTGTAGCAAAAGAGGTGGTTGGCATTTCTTCTGTTTCTACTGCGGTTTAGCTTCGTATCAGTCCCTTGAAGCAAAGTAAAGAGAAATTCACAAAATCCCCACATTCTGCCAGTTGAGTACATTGTAGAATCTGAGATCTGAAGCTCAGGGAGTTGCCTGGTTGGTCTATGGGAGAGACTCTTGACCAGTATCTGGAAGTGTTCTTTTCTGCTGATCTTCAGCCCTAAAATGTGTTCCACATAGGATCGTTCACAGGTCTCTGCCACCTCAGAGTTTGGGATTTGGTAGAACAAACAGACAAGGGTCAGGTGGCTTGCCAAAGGAGGCCAGAATGCAGTGGATGTAGGAGATGCTGAGTATGACAGTGAGCAGCATGGGTCATTATTAGAATAAAAATGACCATTCCAATCAATAGAAACCACCACATGTCCCATTTTTTAACCTAACTCATGAAAAGGGGAAGGAATCATTATACCTGGGGCCCTGAAATAATCCTACATGGATAAGGGATGCAGATTCTTTTTTCAGTCATTGCATTTTAAGCAGATAGCACATCAAGAAAAGAGAAACAGAACACTAGACTACCGTTGCTCCAGGCTTCAAGTCTGGCACAGGAAACTCTTATGATCTGGAGCTCTGAGATCTGTGATATGATAATATGGCCACCAGCCATTTTAACTGAGTTATGTTAAATAGTCTATTGCTATATCTTATTCCCAGACTACAGTCTTACCATGAAGTAAAGGAAGAGATTGTATGAGATGCGGAAGCTGGACGATACTTGATACTCTAGATGTTAGCACTGTCACACACACGAGCAAAACAAAGCCCTGAGAGTCAACCAGCTCAAACAAGATTCCTCCTCAGAGAACTGATAGGGGCTGTCTGCTGCCTGTACCCTGGACCACCCGCTGGACCACCCGCTGCCCCACCCTATCTGCCCTTGGGTGAGGTGATGTGGTGCAAGGACTTCACAGACTCCAGGAGCAAGTGAGAAATGCCTCAGCAAGCTCATCTGAACACTATGGCAAGCTCCTTTAATACCCTCCACTCACGCCCCATTGGTCCCAAGAAAGCATGTCTTATAAACAGTAGTTCCTGATTGGCTGGCATTGTCTGTGTCAGCAATCCTTAGTCTCTCAGGCCATCCTCAATTATGTCCTCCTGCAGGTGATGCCTTTGTGGCTGCGATGTGCCTGACATTTATGCAGAGGTGGTCACACAGTTGCTGTCTATTATCTTCTCTTGTTTATTCCCATGCATCTCAAGGCATGGACCTTGTCTTTTTGGTATAGCTAACAAAGGTGGGAAATCAGTAGAGTGGTGTCAAGATTTTTGCTACCATATAGGGAACGATTTGGCTGTCAGGAAGCCACAAAGGTTTAATAATTCTATGTCTCAGTGTTAAAAGGACAAGTTCCAAATGAAAGGAACTTTTGTTTTGTTTTGTTTTGTTTTGAGAAATAGTCTCAAGAGACAACTCTGCAGCCTTGGCTGTTTTTGAATTCAAAGAAGTCTGTCTGCCTTGGCAACTGCCCCACATATACCACTTCCTTTCTTAGTCAACATTGTGCTAACATTATTTTTTTACATTTTGAAGTCAAAAGTTCATTTCTGTTCAGGCCTATGTGCTGACTCCAAGAATTACATGAATATTTTACATCTAATGACATCATGGAGAATGTAAACTATGGTTATGCAGGTGTATACCAAATATGGATGCCTGGTAATTGTAAAAGTGGGTGGTCAGGGGATATCTTTTTAACTCCACTTCAGAGTTGATGTTATAGCATTTCAAACAACAGTTCCAGAGTCATGCAGAGTAAAATGCAATGATTATGATGAGATGGCATGTGGTCTTTCTTCTGTTCTGTAAGCGTAACATTGGATCTGAGTTTGAATCTTACCTCTATACCTTCAACAATTACATTGCCCAGCTGCAAGCACATTAAACTCTCTGATGCCCTAGAATTTACGACATACCTTTTTTTTGAAGACTAAGTGACATAAAGTGTACATATAATCTTATTACTGCCAAAAGCATCAGAAATCTTAGGTAAAACTGTGGGTAGACATTGTTTGAGAAATTGTAGGTAAAGGACTGGAGAGATGGGTCAGGTCTTACAGGCTAGGCTCATAACCAAAATACAAGAGAAGTTATAGGCAAAAGTGCTAAGTGGATATGAGAAGCCATTGAAGGCCTCTTCTGGGAAGATGCCATTTTGCTTGGATTCTGATATAGTCATCTATTAAAGGTGGCTTTCAACAAGCATTGAGCCTGGCGACACTGGCAGTGACTGCTGTCAAGTGTTCAGCTAGCTCCCTCTGCTCTTGGGTGACAAGGAATGAGAAATGCCAAGAAGTGAAGGAAATCGTGGGCATATGTGCTATGTTGTACAAGCAGAGCCAGAAAACCACTGCACAAGCCCTTCTGGTAATTGTCACACCTCCGGCAGCCCCCCTGTTAAGCAATGTCATAAAATTCCCAATACAAAAATCTGTACTGAAAATGAATGCATGTCATGTAACACTTGAGGGGGGCTGGCTGCAGAATAAAAATGTCACAAAAGAACAAAAACCAGTGTTGTAACATTGAGGTGGCTGAGCCTCATTCATCTGTGTGTAATTACAGGAGCCTGTGGCAAGTGATGAATGTTTCTTGGTACTTTATGCTTCCCAGCCTCACTGATAGGAGGGCTCTAAACAATGGCTGCTCCTCACAGCTGTTCTGTTGACTATCTTCACATGGCAGCTGTGAGGCCCGGAGCTGGGAAGAAGTCCCTCTCAGTGCCTTTTCTGCATTGGGCTGCTTCCATGGTCCTTTGTACTAACCCCGTTTTAGCCATATCAAAATCCTCTGAACCTCTAGACTCAGTCAGAGTGTGGTGGTAGTGGGCTATGGTGGCTTTGGAATCCCAGCTGTGTCACCACCACCTCTGAAACCTTGGTAAGAGAGTTGAACTTTCTAGACCCTCTCCTTTATATGCTGCTATTTTGAGGGGAAAAAAAGTGTGTTCACCTCATAGCATTGTTATAGAAAGTAGATGAGTCAATTCAAAGGAATGTTAAGAACAGCTCCCAGGACATGGGAAGCGTTCAAAAATTATAGCTTAGTGTTGCTCTGCACATGCCTTTTCTTGTGATTTCTTGTTTTTAGCAACATTCCTTTCCCTTCTATGTCTTTGTAGTTCAAATGTACTTACCTTTCTGGGATACCTCCCTCAAGCAGGGAGGTATTTCCTACCATGCATTCCCACACCAATGGCCCCATCATTGTTCCAAACTGCTTATTATTCCTTTTTTCCTTCCTAACTACCTACTAGCTAAATGTTTTCTTTTTCCAACCATGCTTTCTTTTTCCAACCAGACGTTCTCAAACAATATTCGTTGAATGAATGAACAAATGAATGAACAAACCAATCAGCCAACCAACTGTAGAACCATCTATTATCTACCATATATAAATTAATAGACTCCTTAATGATGCTCACAAAATGTAGAAAAATGATCATTGTGGATGGAATGTTGTCGCTTCCACCTCGACCAGCAAGGAAGACACAACCCAAGAGCTCTTCCTAAAGCAGTTTATTCAGGAACCTTGAACATTCTTTTGACCCCGAGGGAACACCCCAGGCCCTTAAATGCTCCATCCTGAGCCTATCTCAGTAGGCCACATGGTGCATGCAGATAGGTTGCCAAAGGCGGAAGCAAGCCAGGCCAACAAGCACAGCCAACTAAGGAGTTGTTTATCACTCTAGCGCCCCAGCAAGGATCGGAAGCTGGAGCCATCTTAGGGCGCAGTTCAGACAGCTCTCTACAGAATATCATGATGGAATAATGGATTCAGTCCTCTCCATCAACTACCACGTGAATGAATCTTACCTGTTCTGATTCAGTTTGCTTGCTGAGCTAAGTCAGTGATGGAGTTAAGTCTCAGCACTGCTCCCTTGACATTCATGTAGGGGATTTATCTGTCAATAAAATGATAACACCAAGGTTTAAATATAAAGTGCTTCCTCCAAAAGTTCAATACAGAAGTTCCTAATACAGATGCCACCAGAGTAGATTATTTGGGGAAGTGACTGGATCACAAGTTTTTGACTGATCTTTTGAAGGAGTCCTGACATACTGGCATTATTGGGCAGGGGGTCTAGAACATCCCTGGGTTAAATTCTGGAAAGAGAAGCTTTATTCTCAGACCTTTCTTTTTTCTTAGCTATCATCAGATGAATATTCTCTTCTGCCATGTGTTCCTCTCACCTCAGGTTCACAACAATGGAGCATACAGACTAGACTGAACCCCCTGAAGCAATGAGCTTTACAGACTTTATGGTTTTTGTTTGTTTGTTTGTAGGCACTTATTCATGAGATATTTGACTGACATAGTTAAAAAAAGGCAAATAATAAAGAGAGCAGTGTGCATTCCAGAGAGCATGTATTGCCATTAGCTTTTCTGCGACTGTCTGATTTTCTAGGCACAGTTCCAGACCTGTGCTTCCTCTTACCACACTAACATATGGCTCATTCTTGAACAAAACCGGTGCCGTTCACAGGAGGATGGGTGAATGAACTTACAGATTCACATACTGCTATAGATAAATATGCACTGAATTGGGCCTGGCCTCAAGTGTATTGACCCAAAACACACCTGGAATGTGGATGACAGCACAGCTGGAAGAAACTCTCTTTAGTCATCAGTACCATTGATGGGTCAGATTTTATGGGACAGTCATAGGACTTTTACCTGACTTTTTAGTTGTTTACTAGTAGTACCTGCCATTTGCATTTCTTTTCTATGTATATGCATCTTCTTCTCCTCACCTTTTCCCTGAGGAATCATCTAGCATTTAAAAATGATTTGCTGATCAAAGACACACAATGTATGAGTTCCACTCTCGCTTATATGGCTGGTTGAGGCAGATTATTTCATAAATACTTTACTTCGTAGAGATATCGTCATACTTTTGGGCCATTAACAGGTAATCATTCTTAGAGCCTAATATATAAGACAAATGTTTTGTAAAGACAAAGTAGGTATCTGGAATACTGTAAGGAGAATGTGGTGGTCCTCTCTTATCTGTGAGGAGCATATTGAACACCTCCAATGGATACTTGAATCTGTAGGTAATACTCACCTCTACATAAATACTACATTTCCCCATGTATGTGTATAAGTGTGTATGTATATATATATATCTACATGTATGTATATGTATATATATATCTCATAAAGATGAATTTGTAAATTAGATACAGGAAGAGATCAACAGGAATCATAAAGCAGAATAAGTACAATAAATACTCTAATAGAAGTCATGTAATTAAGGTCTCACATGAAATATCTTACTGTACTTAATTTTTTAACTCAGGGGAAAACCAATAACTTTTATTTTGCTTTAAGACATCATCAACATCAGTTCTCTTACACTTTGGGTACATTATTAAAAGAATCAGAGTTTCTTAAACAGACATATGGTTGATCCCAATAAACATGACTGCTAGAAAGTGATTAATGGGCAAATAAGTGATACAGCATGGATATGTAAGATAAAGGGAAAGTTCACATCTTTGTAAAAACAGTTGGATGATGTGAAATATATTACCCAAGACACTGCAAAATTTAAAGCTTTTGAATTGTTCATTTCTGAAAATGTTCATTTTGTATTTCCAGACTGTATTTGACCAAGGATAACTGAAAACCACAGGAAGTGAACCTGCAAATATGTGGTGAGGGCGGGAGGAGAAAACTGCCTGCAGCAGGTTTAAATACTTTTGACAGTGCTCTTCTTTTACATAGGAAGAGGAAATAATTTACCCAAGAGTTTGTAGTAGTCTTGGATTGCTTTTCTCACTTACCCTGTTCCTGTAGCCTGTGCTTATGTCTAGAATGCTCAGACTGCCTTTCTGTGCATTTTTCCTCTATAAAGATGTTTGTTTCAGTATAGGTTTATAAATGTTTGCACAGTATAGCTTGTTACTTTAAGCACTTAAAATATTCTGTCATAAACAGAAATTGAGAAAGAAATAAAAGACTTTCTAGGGTTGAAAGAAAATAAATAAACAACATACCCAAATTTATCACACACAATGGAGGTGGTTCTAAGAAGCAACTTCATAGCACTAGATGCCTACATAAAAAATATGAGAGGGATCTCAGATTAGTGATTCAATAATACACATGGTGTGATTGGTCTTTGTTTAAAATTTTTCATGTGTCCAATAAGAAATAATCAAACTTGGGGATAAAACCAGACAAGAAGAAAGAAACAAAAAAGTTTAAAGAGTCAACAACAACAACAACAACAAAAAGTTGTTACTTTGAGGAAATCCAAAACAATGGCGAATCCTCATCCAAATTAACTAAATGATGGAGAGATAATACCCAAAAAATAGAGATGAAAGGAGGGATCTTGACAACAGACACAAAGAGAATTCAGAGAATCATAAGAACATTCTTTAAAAGCCTATATTCCATCAAATTGAAACATCTATAAAGAAATGAATAATTTTCTTGATATGTATCACTTACCACAGTTAAGTCAAGATTAGATAAACAATTTAAACAGACATATAACCCTTAGTAAAACAGAAGCAGTCATTAAAATTCTTGCAAGTAAAAAAAATCCCTGGGCCAGCAAGATTTAGTGCAAAATTCTACCAGACTTTCAGAGAAGAGTTAGCAACAATACTCTTCAAATCACTCTACAAAATAGAAAATAAAAAGAAAAACATTATTAAGTTAACACCCAAGCACATAAAATCCAGCAAAGAAAGAGAATTACAGACCAATTTTCCTTATAAACACAGATGCAAAAATTCTTAATAAAATACTTGCAAACTGAATCTAAGAATACATCAAAAATAAAAATCCAACATGATAAGGTAGGCTTCATCCCAAAGATGCAGGGATGGTTCAACATGTATAAATCAATAAATGTAATTTACCATATAAACAAACTGAAAGACAAAAACTGTAATATCATATCGCTGGCCTTTGACAAAATCCAATACCCTTTCATGATAAAAGGCCTGTAGAGATTAGGATACAAGAGAAATACATCAATATAATAAAGGTGATGTCCAACAAACCTACAGCCAACATCAAATTAAATGGAGAGGAACTCAAAGCATTCCACTCAAATCAGAAACAAGACAAGGTTGTCTACTCTCTCCATATCTATTCAATATAGTGCTTGAAATCTTAGCTAGAGCAATAAGACAACTGAAGGGGATCAAGTAAATGCAAATACTTGTATAATAAAAACATCAAGCCATTGGAGAAATAAATTGAAGATAACAAAAGATGTTCATGGTAGGTTGATAGGATTAACTGTAAAAATGGCCAACCTACCAAAAGCAATCTCCAGATTTAATGCTATCACCATCAAAATTCCAACACAATTCTTCACTGATTTGAAAGGACAATTTTCAGCTCCATATGGTATCACAAAAACTCAGAATAGCTAAAATCCTCCCGAATAATAAAAGAACTGCTGGAGGTTTTATCATCTTCAATTTCAAGTAGTACTACCAAGCTATAGCAGTAAAAACCGCATGATGTTGGCACAAAACCAGACACATTGATTAATAGAATTGCACTGAAGACCCAGACAGAAATTCTCACACCTGTGGATACATTTTTTTTAAAATAAAGAAGCCCAAAATGCAATCTTTTGGATAGCTACATGTAGAAGAATCCAAATAGATGCGGATTTACACCCTGCAGAAAACCCAGCTCCAAATAGATCAAAGACTCTCAATATAACATCAGATACACATTATAGGAGAGAAAGTGGAGAATAGTCTTGAAGTTATTGACACATGTACTAACATCAGAAATTAATAAATGGGACCTTATAAAACAGAAAAACTTCTGTCCTTTTGATGGTTGGCAAAAGGACAACCATCATTTGAAAAAAGCAGAGAACACTTAAAGACATGTTCAACATCAGGGAAGAGTAAGTCAAAAGTACTTTGAGATTTCATCTTATACTCCCTCAGAATGGCTAAGATCAATAAAACAAGTGGCAGCTCATGCTGGTGAGGATGTGGGTAAGGGGAACACTCAACCATTATTGCTGGGACTGCAAACTTACATAGCCACTATGGAAATCGGTGTTGGCAGTTCCTCAGGAAGATGAGAATCGAACTGTCTCAAGATCCAGCTAAACCATTCTTGGGCATATATCCAAAAGATACTTCATCCTATCACAAGGACACTTGCTCTACCATGTTCATAACTGCTCTATTCACAAAGCCAGAAATTGGAAATGACCTAGATATCTTTTGACCTAGCTATCCCTCAAAAGATGAATAAAGAAAATGCAGTACATTTACACAATGCAATATTACCCAGCCTTTAAAGAAGTGAAATGATGAAATTCACAGATAAATGGGTAAAACCAGGAAAAAAATCATCCTGAGTGAGGTAAGCCAGACCAAGAAACACAAATATGGTGTGTATTTGATTATATGTGGATATTAGCTTTTAAGCCAATGATAGCCAAGATACAATCCATAGAAACACAGAGCTTAGGTGTTGTGGATGGCGCTGTGCCGCTTGCATTATTATGTTAATTCGCCCCCCCCCCAGGCTTTCTAGAATGAGAACTGAGTCACACTCAGGTGGCTTCTTGTGAACCAATTCCCTAATGAATAAAGAAACCAATCACAGGGCAAGTAGGCGGGACTTCCTGGTTGGACAGAGGAAGAGAGTTAGATCCTTTTGGAACAGGGACAGCGTAAGGGTAAGATGTAATTTCCCGGTATCATGGTGGATCTGCAAGGATTCACCACCAGAGGGATCATATTTTAATAAAGCTTACAAGATTAGGTTTTAGTTGTTGCGCCCAGAGATTGAGTTATCATTGTTTCTGACCTAAGTCTATATTGTGTTTTCCGTAACTCGGCAGCTTGTCTGGTTTCAAGAGAGAACGGTACAGTGGCAACGCGAGAGTTTGCCTGATGTGCAACACAAAGGCCATGGAGGATTTGAAGCACCAGGCTGGCATGGTAAAGACCCGCCAGTGGTCTTTAGCAAGTTGGGTGGAGACGTTTCAGGAGCTCTGGGATGAGAGTCTACACGAAATAAAAGCAGGTCGGCCATTGCTTGCCAGTGCAAGGCCTGCCGGATGGTCGGGGCAGAGGCACAAGTGAGGGAACTTGCTGGTTCCATTTTTTATTATCCCCCCCCCCCCCCCCCCCCCAACACTTAGATTTAGAGTAACGGACTAAGGGGTACACATAAATCTTACTAGGAAAGGGAAATAGAATGGATAGTTTTGGATGGATGGGGAGTGGAGACTAGAATGAGGAGGACCAAGTTAGGAGGGGTATTATGGAAACCTAATATAGTAGAAGCTTCCTAAAATATACACCTCTACAAAGGTGATCTAAATGAATTTACCAAATAATGAGCAGACAGATCCCTACCTGGACAT
Organism: Montemys delectorum; assembly: GCA_019843815.1. Lineage (NCBI taxonomy): Eukaryota > Metazoa > Chordata > Mammalia > Rodentia > Muridae > Montemys > Montemys delectorum. The sequence goes on along the minus strand of JADRCD010225404.1, from coordinate 26,918 downwards.
CTATTGCTACCAACCAAAAGTTCCCAGTATTTGAAATAAGTTATATCTAATTGGATTTTGGCCAAAGTGGTCCTATGGGAACCCCCAAACAACTGTAAGTTGTTCTCCACAAACTGACAGGAAGTCTCCAGTGATGAAGACAACAACCTTACAACTCGTCCAACATGGAGAAACCAGGCTGGTGCCTGTACAGAGCCTTCAACCAGGGCTAGTGTCTTTGGAAGGTACTCTGTACAATATTAAAGGAGAACTGTAAACATCAACCTATTCCCAAACCCTTTGATCAATAGTGCTAATCCTTTCTGCAAGATCTGCTAATGCAATGGTGGCACAAAGCTTGTGAGCATAACCAAACTGTATCAAATTTGAAGACCCACTCCATGACATAGAATCCATACTTGACACTGCTTGGGTGATTAAGAGCCTGAGACTAGTCGGGTGGTGGTGGTGCACACCTTTAATCCCAGCACTTGGGAGGCAGAGGCAGGAGGATTTCTGAGTTCGAAACCAGCCTGGTCTACAGAGTTGAGCTCCAGGACAGCCAGGAAACTGGCTACAAAAAGAAACACTGTCTCAAAAAAAAAAAAAAAAAAAAAAAAAAAAAGAACCTGAGACTAAATAGCTCAGGGTAAAACCAAATATGACTGTTCTACTGAATGGACATAGTAATAAAATGACTCCTGATGACCTTCTGTTCTACTCGTAGATTGATGTCTTACCATCATCAAAGAAACAGCCCCTTGTAGCAGATGTAAACAAATGCAGAGACCCATAGTTAGACAATATACAGAGTGAGAGACCTTGGAACACCTTAGAGTCAGAGAACCCCACCCCATGAAGAGGAGGCAGGAGTGTAAAACTCAGAGAGGACATAGAACATCTGGGAAACAAGGTCCTCTCAAACAACAGAATTGATGCACGTGTGAACTAATGAGACTGAGGCAGCCTGACGGGGCCTGCAACACTCCACACCAGATGGGGTTCTGGAGCTGAAAGGAGATGTGAACGCAGAAGCTAACCCAGAACCCCATTCCTAACCAAGAGGTTATCTTCCATTGTGAACCACTTTGAAATGAATATTTAGTTTTCTTCAAGGGACTGTCACTGGGAAATCAAACTAATTCCAAGTACAAGATACATGACTAGCAGTAGACAGCCACCGAAAACTAACTCCCCCTCCCCCAGACAGGTATAGCCCCAGCTGTCCTTGAACTCACTCTGTAGACCCGACTCAGAAATCGGCCTGCCCCTGCCTCCCAAGTGCCGGGATAAAGGCATGTGCCACCATCCGGCTTGCTGAAAACTAAATGGCATCTTTGGAGGTTTCTTGTCTCATAGTTAGGGATCTCTCCTCTCTCTGTCTCTCTGTTTCTGTCTCTCTCTCTGTCTCTGTCTCTCTCTCTCTCTGTCTCTCTCTCTCTCTCTCTCTGTGTGTGTGTGTGTGTGTGTGTGTGTGTGTGTGTGTGTGTGTGTTCCTTTCTTCCCCCTTTATTTTTTTCCTCTCTTTTTACCCCACAGGTAGTCCTTTGCCTACGTATTATGGCTAAGTTTAATGTTTTTATGGGGTCTTGAGAGTTTGGAAGACTGTATCCGTGCTTGCCCCCCCCCCCCTTAGTTCTTTTCCTCCTGCTGATCTGTTTTGTCCTATTTCATTGTGTTAGCTTTTGTTTTATTTTATTATATTTTATTCTAGCACTATCTCTTAGAAGCCTGTATGTTTTCTGATGAGAGACAGAAAGGGAGTGGATCTGAACGCCAGTGGAGGAAGAGGAACTGGGAAGAGTAGAGGGAGGGAAAACTGGAATCAGGATACATACATGAGAAAAAAAATCTAATTTCAATAAAAAGAGAAAATGTTCTGTCAATCCACCTGCCATAAATCTCTTTGTCTTTTTTTTTCTTTTTACAAATAATGACTGTTCTTGTAGAACATTTGATTGGAAAGATAGAATTTTATGTTTAATGGCTCATTTCAGTGACTTGAAAAAGTTATTGTGAGAGTAAAATTAAGGATTATTATTTCCTTTATAAAATTTATATGGGCACATTTCTCTGCATAGCAGTATACTTTAAATGTATAACTATTTCTTATAATGATTATTAATTTTAAACTATACAATTCACTAAAATTTTCCTAATTTTATTAAACATGCTTTCATCACATACTAAATAATTGTGTAATTTTATCACTGTGCCAAGTCCTGCTCAACTATGGAAGGGACAGTGTGACATGGTTCCCATGCCTGGGACAGAGCCAGTAGGGCCCAGGCCTTCATGAGGGTCTGTGGCTGCTGTGTGCATAAGGCTTTGTATAAAAGCATGTACTTTTTAGTTTGTTCCTCCTTCTAGGAACGTCTTTTCTGCCAAGATTAATGACGCCATGAAAATCAGAGACAGGAATCTGGGAGGTGAGGGTGTGGCTAAGGTCTCAGCAAAATGGTAATAGCTAAGACCTTCAGGACAGCCCTTGAGGCTATGGGTAGGAACTCTGAAAACATGAGTTCAAAAATAGAGAATTTCTCAACTATGCAAAATATAAGGATGTATGAACATGAATTGTATAGGATCTTCACAAATATAAAGGGACAGTGGCAGCTGCACTATCAACCAGCTTGTCAGAAAAATACTAAAGAAGGACATGAAGAGATTTAGGAAGTGGTGGCAAGACCACACACACATAGCTTAGCTGTTTTGTATTTGCTTACAAAGGCAGGCAGATTCCTGAGTTCAAGGTCAGCCAGGCAGGCTGGGACCCAGGGAGTCAAGGTCAAGGTTGAATCACTTGGTAAGAATGGTAATTTCAGGGTGGAGTCCCACCCAGTTATCTTATTGTCTGTGCTTGTGCTTGCTTTTTTTCTTCTAAAAATCTAGGAGCCTAGGGCCACTGGATGCAGATTCATGAGATAATCAAAAGGGAACCTGGGGTAATAACTGAACTGATGTGTAAATAAAAGACTAGGCTTTGATCTGCAAGAGTTGAGCTATCCAGAGAGCTTTTTTGTTTGTTTGTTTGTTTGTTTTTGTTTTTTCGAGACAGGGTTTCTCTGTGTAGCCCTGGCTGTCCTGGAACTCACTCTGTAGACCAGACAGAGAGTTATAAAAAAGCAATAGAAAGCTCTGGAACAGAACACACACACACACACACACACACACACACACACACACACAGAG
>JADRCD010225404.1:10068-23647 GCA_019843815.1 Montemys delectorum | reverse complement strand
GGGGGGGGGGGGGGGGGGGGGGGAGGGCAAGCAATCTGCAAAGCTGTCTCAAGCAAAACAGGCCATATCCGCTTGTAACCCACAAATGGAAAAACTCTTTTTGGTTTTGCTGCTCCCAGATACCCCTTTTTCAGAATTCCTCTCCAAGCCAAGGCTGATCCTGGGCATTACTGAGATTCAAATTGATTCTTTTAATGTTAAGAAATTATGAGTTCATTAAATAATTGATCATTTGATTTAACATTTCCACTATTAATTAGTGTTGAAACAGTAAGAGCCACAATGAATGACAAAGATTTTTTAAAAATACATACATTCACGTCTTGACTGGTGATGAGTGAGTTATTTGTTGAATTTGCTAAACTTTTTTTTCCCTCTAGCTAAAGAAGCAAGCTTTGCATAAATTTAGGAGGATGGTTCTGAATGAGGAGCCCAAAATCAAATAGGAGGAGTAGGGTAATTCCCTATTCATCATGGACATAGACACAAGGATAGTAACGGCTGCTGGGTAGAAGTGGAGTGCAGTTCTGAGCCTTCTTGGGGTCCTCTAGGGTACATATTTCCCAGGAGAATGGTTCAGTCCTTTGAGGAGAGGAGGGGTGGAGCAAAAGTGGGGCCAGGAACTAAGTGTCTTTGTCCCACAGTATATACATGTTCCATGGCAGCACCCAGCAAGGGAGGGTTGGACTTGAGTGACGGTGATGTGCAAAGAAATATCCAGGAAAGGACAACACTTTTGGTTTCAAAAGAATGCAACTTCATATAGACAGTCCTTGAGAGGCCTACAAATTCATTTTTTTAAAAAAGTAATTGCAAAATTGGGTAAGAATCAAGTAATTTCTTAACTTTATTTTCAGATTGTAAATGATCCTTTACATTCTCTTTTACATCTAGACCCTGACTTCTCTTTGCTCTGCCCTGGCATAGCACATACATGTGTTCTTGGAAAAGAACTATTTTGTGCCTCAGCCCAGTTTCCCACAAAGAGCTGTAGAGTTCTCAGGCAGTTGAGTGAGCAATTCTTCATAGAAGTGCTTGAAGTCAATCAGGCAGGGAGCAAGGTCCTCAAATTAAGTAAGGGATTGTGGCAACACCTCTCTCTCCCTCCCTCTGTCTTTTCCAAACTTGGTGAAGGCAGAGTTTCATTTCATGTGGTCTGAAAAAAATCATCAAGCAAGGAGTGGCTTCATCTAGTATGGTATGGATTGAAATTGGCCGTGGGGAGCCCACCTATGAAATTCTGACATCAGTAAAGCCTTAAGACAATTTAAAAACACACAACTACAGAAAATCTACATTATTCTGAAATTATGCTTAAGATAATCTTTTAAACCTGAAATACAAACATCACGTATGTGACTCTTACACAACAAGTGGGGTAATACTAGCTTCCTGACAACAATTGTTCTTTTTCATTGAGCTATCTCTCCAGCCCTCAAAGAACACAATTCTTGAAGTAGCTCTAAATAGTATAGTTTTTGGTATGTTGGTAATATTGAAATTTAAAGGTGAAATGAGAACTTGATATTTAATATATCCAGTAAAGTTTAGGTAATTTAATAATTTTTCAATTCATGACCACCATTTTTAAAATATAATAGTATGTTCCCCAATTTTGTGCTTGGAACTATTCTATTAATCATCATAGTATAAATAGAATATGTCCAGGATATTACATAAAAATTTTAAGAAAATTCTGATGGCGATAAAGTGTTCAATGTTTAAGACATTCTAGATTAAAATAAAACAACTAATAGTAGCATAAAATTGACCAGCGCATAAATTATCAGAATTTTGCATACATATTTACTAAGCATAAAAACTGTAGTGGCGCTGCATCTCTTCATAGAATGGATTGACTTTGAAAAAGCCAATTTTACGAAAATAAATCCAAAAATAACTATTGTTTACTGCCATAATAAGTAGGAATAAATAGGATGCAGCCTTGAGGTTATTGTTTTGTTCATTCAGTGTTATGAAAAGTTAGTCTCATAAGTTAATAAATGAGAATGGAAAGAATTTTATTGTAAAAATATTATATAATCTCTTAGTCCACTTCCTATTGTGCATGCCATAAACATTTAATATGTAACTGCAAAAAAAAAAAAACATACAATACCTAATTTATAATGAGCAGAATAAACAGCTGAGCTCATGGTCCTGGGGGGTGACTGGTAAGGCATAGGGCTTTCTTGTTATATCATTTTATGCAGAAGAGCAAAGAGAAGGGAAGGTGACCCATAGGGCTTGGACTTGTCCTTGTACAAGTAATCTATCCTATGATAACTAACTGTCTCACAATAATGGAGTTAGCTCACTTATGAGGATAGAGTTCTCATAGCTAGGCCTCCTCTGGAAGGCTCTGCCCTCCGAATACTGCACACAATTGAATATTGATACAATTGTATTACTGATGCAATTGTAATACTGATACAATTGAAGTTAAATCTCCATGTGATTTGAACAAAGGATAAACAAGGAGCCCCAGCAATTCCTTTCACGTGTTCAGAGTCCTATAATGGTGTAGTTATCTACCATGAAATAATTGTTTCTTAGGATATTGCTTTGCTAATTGGATTAAGCCCTCAGTTTGGGTGTGAATGATGATGGAAGGTTGCATAGCTAGCAAAAGAATTCATCAGAGGCCCCTAGAGTTGTTCACTTTCTAAAATGAGACTAAGTATTTCTATTTGTTTTTTGGCCTTTATGCCCTGGAGGACAAGAGATCAACATAAACCACTTGCTCGGCAGGCACCAAACCAGGCTCCTTCTTTCCTGTGTTGTTTTTGAAGAACTGCATAGGCAAGAAATTTCTCCGAGGCTGAGGGTTATTGTCCAGGGAGCAGCTTTTTATTTTGCTAGTTCTCAGCATCGGTTTTTCAGAGGGACACTAACAATTGAATACACTCAAATCATAAAGCTCCTGGAAGTAAGCTTTTAGAAGAAAAAAAACTACTTTGTTGGGACTAAGAAAGTCAGGGAAGAACAGTTTGATATCCTTCAAGAACATATTGCGATTACTCAGGGTCCCCACCAGAGAACAGAAATGGGATAAGAGAATCCATTGGAGGAGGGCATTTCAATAACAATTACTGTCTTATGATATAGAGTGGCCATTTGACACATAGAGCCTTACCTATTCCCTCAACCACCAGCAATGATCAATCAGCAAAGATCAATCAGAGAAAACCAGTTTTTCCAGTGATTTTTTATTTTTTTTTTTATTTTTAAATCACACAATAGAGGAGAGTAAATGATCTAGAGACTCCCTCTCAATTTTGACAACCAAAGTGCCTTAGCCTGGAGAAAGCAGACCCGTCCTCAGACCTTCCAATTCAACAGCAAGAGGAAGACAACCTTGTGATGAAACAGCAGTGTTGCCCACTCATCAGTTTGTCTCTAGCTATCCGTACATAGTGGAACACTATCTGAGCCCTGCAGCTACCCCAAAGTGGCTTTGCATGGATTAACCACACTCCCCTACCTAATCTCTTTTGTGGCCATGGGTTTGCAGTTTACAACTGTGGGTTTGGAAACACTGTCTGTGGCTAAAGCACAAAACCAAGCCAGACAGCACACTTGAAGATCAAAGCAAAAACTTGGCTGTACTCTGCCAGTTCTCTGGGCAACCTAGCTAACCACATATGCTTCTCGGATACCAATTAATCTCAGTCCAGGGAGACAGAAAGCCGTTTATGCTACACTTTAGTCTAAGACGCACAGCAGGCTAACATTTAGTAGTGTGAGCATGTATCTGGATGATAATCAGTCCTTGAAAACTATAGTTTAGGGTCATCTTGAAACGTTGCCACTCTCTGGGCTGACAATTGTCCATTGTGGGTTATCATTTGTCTATATCTGCTTCAGCCATGAAAATGCATGCATGCATTTGTTTTGTACTTTTAAATGTGCAATCTGCTTTTCTAAGTAATAATGTCGCCTGACCTCATCAGCAATTCCACACCCTCAGCCTCAGACTGTCTCCATTTCCCCTCTATTTTCATCCCCATGTTCCAAATGACAAATGGAGAATTGAGTCATTTCCTTCCAGTTTCAAAGTTGAGGCATAGTGTTAAAGATTTTTGGACAAACAAACTTTAAAATAAGTTGGTTCCTTATTTAATTTCTAATTTATTTATTATTTTATTTTATGTGTGTTGGTGTTTCGCCTGCATGTATATTTGTGTAGATGGTGGAGTTACATATGTTTGTGAGCTGCCATGTGGGTGCTGGAAATTTAACCCACGTCCACTGAAAGAATAGTCAGAGCTCTCTTAACCACTGAGCCATCTCTCCAGCCATCTCTCCAGCCCCACACATTTTAATTTTGTATGAGTATTACTTTTACAAAATAACAAGTGCTCATTCGAACATCAAATATAAAAAAAGAAAGTTGGTAGGGGAGCATTGAGGGGGACTTGGAAAGAATTCAAGTGGGTGGGAATGAATATAGCCAAAATTTATTATATTCATATGTAAAGTTCCAAAAGAATAAATGAAAATATGATATTAGATAAGATATGACCACATAGATAAAATAAAAGTTCTCTTCTCTATTGCTATAATCCCACTTCTGAGAAATATAGTTTAGCTATTATTAAATATACTAGTTCTTACAGGTCTCATAAACAAATATAATGTATATTACTTAGGCTAACATGCACTTTAGATTTAAATAACATTTTTAAATAAAAATTATAAACCTCTGTTCTTTAGAGCTTGCTAAAAAAAAACCAGGAGAATCCACATAAAACTTCAATCCCTGTCCTTTGCCCTTAGAGGCATTGCTTGGCTTAATCCCTTGGCTATTCAACTTAGCATTTACATTATTAGCTGTTGGTGGTATGATTGCATTTCTGTCATATCGTTTAGGTTTAAGTATTTATTTATGGATTCACAATCGATGTGTGTTGTGGTATACATATATGCATACGCACATTTTGTCATTTATATTCATAGTGTGTCTTCACATGGCATACATACTTTATGTTAGTCATTTATCTAGGTGGCATATGGGGTATCAAGCTATGATTGCACTTTATTGGTCCAACTGAGTATCTATTGTCTGCTTCATCCTTTTTCCATGTGGACACTGAATGAAATAAAAAACAATACAGAGCCAAGCTATCTAAATGTTCCTTGACACTATGCTTTCCATACATCTCAACAATTAAAGCAGCAGAATGCCTTAAGGAATGTGGATCCTTCAAAACTTACAAAACACATTTGTATTCTGTGAAGCCCTTTGGGAAAGCTCTTGTTGAACTTGAAAGGTTAGAAATTGAAGTTGCAGTGACCCTAACAGAAAGATTTCTCACTCATCTATCTCTAACAGGTTTCCGTGAGTGGTTGAGATCTGTTTATCTTCCTTCACCCCCACCCTATCTCATGCCCTCTTTGATCTGTCACTAGCAAACTCAGTGTGCAGAATAATATGTATTTTCAGCCCATGTTTTTAATCTTTCCAACCCTTTTCATTTTGCTTTAGGAATAACTAGCTCCTATTGTTGCTGTGGCTTGCTTTGAAACCACCTCTAAATCAACAGTGTTACTAACAGGCAGAGCTGGAGCAGCCGGGGGGGGGGGGGGGGAAGGAAGAAAATCCACTCATTGTATCACAGAGGCAGGCCCAGAAACCCAAGTCTCCTTAAGTGGGATTTGGCTTCTGTGCATGCAATGTGAAGAAATGTGGCAACAACTTTTACTCAGTAAAGTGATTTTTTTTTTTCTTTTTTGAACCATGAACCACAAGTGAATTCTAATAATGGGTGAAATGAGGTTCCGACGGTGTAATCTGCCACTAGCTATGTGCTTGAACTTCTTTTTAGAGCCTCATGCTATCCATTTACATAAAAATAGGTAAATGAAGATGAAGGCATACATTTCATATGTATCTAATGACAGCCTTTTTTCATTTTTAAAACACTGCATCTGCCTTTGTCTACATGTGATGTAGTTTTCTATATGCCTATACACGTTGCTTGATAGAAACCTGTCTTTTCTATTATTTTAGTAACTTACACAATACTCTTAGAATAGCACAGAATCCATAGCATCTGGATGAGTAGGTGTGTGCCTAAGTTCTATCCTGTGACTGTTAAGCATCTGCCTTGTAGTAAGAGGTATGGGTTTCAAATGTACATTGAATGGATTTAAAAAGGATTTAAACCACCTGTTTAAAGGATTTCATAAGGGAAAGGCATTTCAATAACCCATTGTTGCTAAGTTCCCATTTTCATTGGTAGAAAGGGAAGGTTATTCATAGTAATGAAATTATAGGCTATTTGAAGTCTTCTTTGGTTATCATTGTACACATAGTAGCTTATACTAGTTTGAGCTCAATTGTTATTTGTGGGACAAATGAATGACTATTAAATAATGTCAAGAATAACTTGTCAATTACCATCTCCGTTGAAGGTATAGTGATTCCTAAATACCACATGCAATGGGCATGTGTCACTCTTGTTGGATGCTCTGCACCCCATAAATTTCAATGACTTTTTCAACCTCAGTGAACCCACTCTGGTCAGGACCTCTGTCTATATCCATAATTGGCTTCTGTTAACTTCTCCTGCTTCCTGAAGGGCTCTCCTTCTTACATACAAGGGCCCTCTATTATTTCCTCACAGCAGGCACCTTTCTTGCTTTAAATCCCTCCCTGCACTGCCATCTCAGCCAAGATCAGTATCACTTGTAAATGACAAGCAATACCTAAGAAAAGAAGGGTGTGCACAGGACAGGCGTTTGCTTTTCTTTCAGATGAGAGCTCAGAGTTAGGGTACTCTAAGCTGCTGCGATGGCTCCAGAGTATTGGCTGAAGTCTCCTGTTCTCTCCTGTGGTACATCAGTGATTGCTGTTTCTTCCTGGGACTTGTCTGTGAGTACTCAGGTATCAGGAACACAGGAAAAAGGAGATGAGATAGTTTAGCCTGGTAATTTTCTTCTGTACAGCTAAAGAATCTCTACATTCTGCTAATATAGGTATATGTATATCTTCAAAGAGACTTAGAATTATTGATTACTGTTTTTTAAAGTAGTTCAAATATTCATATTCTGGTGGGCTTTTTTTGTTGTTTGTTTGTTTTTTTGTTTGTTTGTTTTTGTTTTTCAAGACAGGTTTTCTCTGTATAGTTCTGGCTGTCCTGGAACTCACTCTGTAGACCAGGCTAGCCTCGAACTCAGAAATCCACCTGCCTCTGCCTCTCAAGTGCTGGGATTAAAGGTGTGCGTCACCACTACCTGGCCAAATATTTATATTCTGATGATGCCTAACTGTTGCTTTTCTCCCTGGGCATCTTCTTGGTTTGAACTCATTTGTACAAAGGTCTGCTGAACATGGTGCTCCAAAGTCAAATTGAGTTCTTAAATGCACAAGGTCCCTCTCTCAACATCTCCATTTTGTTCTCTATTTCTTTCTCTCACCATCTCGCTGTAATTCTTTGGGCCTTCTGCATTTACTGTATACTATAGTATTCTAGCCCCTAGGCTTGAGGGGATGTTGCAAATATACTTCATGAGACACACTGCCTACCTAAAGAAATCTACAGATGGACGACAAGTGTTTCTGAGAATGGTTGGGAAGGACCCCTTACACTCCATCAGTGAGTATATTGGATGTCCTTTCTCTTAGAATTGCTCTCAGGTGAAGAGAGCTGAAGTGCCTGTATTATAGTAGCCAGTGGCTTTAGTGGAAGTCTAAAGCTACTGCTCCCTTGACTTAATATGGAATACATAGAAAAGATTGACCTATTCCAGAATCACATGAGACTTAGGAAGCTGTAGTTGGATTCCTTCTCTGTTGGGCTATTTTCACCCTTTTTTTTTTCTTTTTTTTTTTTTTTTTTTTTTTTTGTATTTTCAAGACAGTGTTTCTCTGTGTAGCTCTGGCTGTCCTGGAACTCACTCTGTAGACCAGGCTGGCCTCAAACTCAGAAATCTGCCTGCCTCTGCCTCCCAAGTACTTGGATTAAAGGCATGTGCCACCACTGCCCAGCTTAATTTTTAAATTTTTTAATGTAGCAGTGCTGAGGTTTAAACTCAGAGCCTTGGGGAGTAACTGGGACCAGCGGGACTAAGCACACAGGAACTCTGCCAATCCAGTGGCTCAGTTCCTTCTGGTCTGTTTGGGCTGGCCCTGAGCAGACCTTGGGTGCAAGCTCCACAGCCAGCCCCACAAACCCAGAGGAAGCTTCACTCCCAGGAGCTCTAACAAGCCCAAGGTCACAGGATCCCAGAATCACAGGATCACAGAGACAGCTAGACTCTGAGGAGTTCTGACACAACCAGGATCACAAGCAGGACAGGTTCCAGTCAGATTTAGCAAGGGCAGGTAGCACTAGAGATAACCAGATGATGTGGGGTAAGTGTAAGAATATAAGAAACACAAACCAAGGTTACTTGGCATCATCAGAAGCCAATATTCCGACCATAGCAAGTCCTGGACACACCATCACACCAGAAAAGCAAGATTCAGATGTAAAATCACTTCTCATGATGATGGTATAGGACTTTAAGAAAGACATAAATAGCACCCTCAAAGAAATACAGGAAAACACAGGTAAACAGCTAGAAGCTCTTAAAGAGGAAACACAAAAATCCCTTAAAGAACTACAGGAAAACACAATCAAACAGGTGAAGGAAATGAGCAAAATCATCCAAAATCTAAAAATGGAAATAGAAACAATAAAGAAATCAGAAAGAGAGACAACCCTAGAGATACAAAACCAGGAGTCATAGATGCAAGCATCACCAACAGAATACAAGAGATAGAAGAGAGAATCTCAGGGGCAGAAGACACCGTAGAAAACATTGACACAACAACAGTCAAAGAAAATGCAAAAAGCAAAAAGCTCCTAACCCAAAACATCCAGGAAATGCAGGATGCAATGAGAAGACCAAACCTAAGGATTATAAGTATAGAAGAGAGTGAAGACTCCCAATGTAATGGGCCAGTAAATATCTTCAACAAAATTATAGAAGAAAACTTCCCTAACCTAAAGAAAGAGATGCCCATGAACATACAAGAAGCTCCAAATAGACTAGACCAGAAAAGAAATTCCTCCTGTTACATAATAATAAAAACACCAAATGCACTAAACAAAGAAAGAATTTTAAAAGCAGTAAGGGAAAAAGGTCAAGTAACATATAAAGGAAGAGGCCTATCAGAATTACACCAGACTTCTCACCAGAGACTATGAAAGCTAGAAGATCCTGGGCAGATGTCATACAGATCCTACAAGAACACAAATGCCAGCCCAGGCTACTATACCCAGCAAACCTCTCAATTACCATAGATGGAGAAAACAAGATATTCCATGACAAAACAAAATTTACACAATCTTTTCACAAATCCAGCCCTACAAAGGATAATAGATGGAAAACATCAACATAAGGAGCAAAACTACACCCTAGAAGAAGCAAGAAAGTAATCTTTCAACAAATCCACACAAATCTAATTCCACCTCTTACAACAAAAACAACAGGAAGTGACAATTACCTTTTCTTAATATCTTAATATGAAAATTAATATTACCAACATATCCTAATCGATTGAAATCCAAAAATATGAGGAATTAGAAATTTATTGACTGTCATCCAGTGGTCTCTCTAATTTGGTAATTGGAGAAATAGGTCCAATATTGTACAATCTATATATACTTTCAGCTTGTTGTTCGTGACAATGTCTTGCTGTGTACAACATAATGGTCTTGAGATCTTGCTTTTCCTATCTCAGCCTCTCTACTAGTAGTATTGTTTATTTCATTTTATACTGTACTATGGTTTTCAGAACAGCTTATATATTTTAAAAGTATTTATATAACCAAAAGAAATGTAGACAATTAAATTGGGAGGGGGCTTGCAAGAGAACAACAGAGAGAAAATAACTGAATGCTTTGCTTGGCATTTGTAACTCTTGTATCAAGAGCCAAGATTTTAAGTTCTACTAAATACAAAACAAACAAACAAACACTTGGAGCCTTGCTCATGCTAGGCAAGCATTCCACCACTGAGCATCACATCTGGCTTCTCTGTTCAGTCTTTTTTCATTTGCTCATCCACAGTGAGGGTCCTGACAAGGAGTGGCAATGAGTACCCTAAAGGCAAAATTCCCCACAAGCCTGTATTCACCTGTTATGCAAGAGGGTCCTCAATGTGACATTAGAGAAGGGGCTAATTATCACCTCCCCCACCATGTGACAGTCAACAGCGTCAACTCATGTTGAAAGAATCCCCATTGGCAAGTGTGAGGGAAGAGGCAGAATTGAGGGCTTAAATGTATCGCAGTGATCTTATCAGTAAATAATCACTGCTGCAGTCCGGATACTTTCATTGAGAAGTTGTTAATCATCTGCAATACACTAATGGATACTTACACATTCCCTTCTAGACAATCCTTTTAAATATATTTAAAGACAGAAAAAAAAAAAGCAAGTAAGAATAGGCTGAAAGTACAGTGCTCTCTGTAGCTAGATGAATGGCAGCCTGGGTCCTTTGTTTAGTGAGTGGAGGGGTGACTGCTCCTGTCTGCTGCAGTGGTGCAAACTGCCATGAGTGGCAGGTCATGATAGGACAAGTATGCATGAAAACATGATCTGTGCAATGTCCTCAGCCTGGAACAGCCTGGTAAGACATTATTGAGAACTATGGAAAGAAAGGATGTTTGCTCATACCAGTGGAGGAAAGAAAATATCAATATGGGATGAAGATTATTTTCCTGACAGCAGAAACTTTTTTTCTGCAACCAGATGACTGGAGAAATCGAGGATCCATGTCATGGCTTCACTACAATAGAACTCCAGAGAAGCCTGAGTATTCTACTTTAGGACAAAGGGGAAAGGGGAGTGTGAAACTGAATCAGAAACAGTTGGGCATGCATTCAACCTCCAGGCCCCTGTGCTTTGTGGTTCTGCAAATGGCTGACTTCCCTTCATGAAAGGTCACAACTTGCTCATGATTCCCTGCAGATGATTAGAGGAATCTGCCTCGCACAACCTCAGAAACTTTAGCGATATACTGTCACCTTTTCTCTAGGAATTTTCAAGTGTTATTTAGTGTCATTTATGTCATTTAGTGTCATATCATCTGCAAATAAAGATAAATTGACTTCCATTCCAATTGGAATCACTTTGATCTCATCTAGATCTCTTATTGCTCTAACTAAAACTATAAGAACTATAAAACTAAGAACTGTATTGAAAGGTATGGAGAAAGTAGAAACCTTGTCTCATTCCTGATTTTTGTGGAACTGTTTTGAGTTTCTCTCCATTTAAGATGGTGTTGGCCATGGACCTGCTATAAACTGCTTTTATTATGCTGAGGTATGTCCCATGTACTCTAATCTCTCTAGGATTTTTATCATGAAGAGGTGTTGCGTTTTGTTAAAAGACTTTTCTAGCATCTCTTGAGCTGATAATTTGTTTCTGTGACTTTCAGTGGATTAAACTGACAGATTTTTGTATGTTAAACCATGCCTTCAACTCTGGGATAAAGTAGGCTTGAAGTAGACTTGATCACGGTAGATTATCTTTTTGATGCATTCTTGGATTCAGTTTGCAAGCATTTTACTGAGAAATTTTTTTCATCTGTGTTGACAAGGGAAATTGGTCTGTAATTTTCTTTCTTTGTTGGATCTGTATGTGATTTAGGTATCAGAGTAACTAACTATGCCCTCAAAATGAATTGGGCATTATTTTTCTGTTCCTGTTTCATGAAATAATTTGAGGAACATTGGTATTTACTCTTCTTTGAAAGTCTGGTAGAATTCTGTACTAAAACATTTGGTTTTGTTGTTGTCTTTGATTTTATATTTTTGTATTTTTTTTTGTTTTTTGTTTTGTTTGCTTGTTTGTTTACTTTTGTTGTTGTTTGGTTGGGAAACATTTAATGACTACTTCTTTTTCTCTAGGAGTTATAGACCTACTTAAGTAATTTATCTGATCATAATTTAACCTCGGAAAGTGGTATGTATCTAGAAAATTATAGATTTTCTAGGTTTTCAAAGTATATCATTATGAATTTTTGGATTTCCTCAGTATATGTTATTAGCCAGCACCCCTCCCCCCATCTCTATTTTGTTAATTGGATCTTCTCTCTAACTTTTAGTTAATTTGGGTAACGATTTGTGAACGTTATTGATTTTCTCAAAGAACCAACCAGCTATTTGTTTCAGTGATTCTTTGTTTTGTTCTGTTTGTTTCTAACTTATTGATTTCATTTTTCAGTTTGATTCATCAACTTTCAAATGTCTGTTCTAAGGCAAGCACAGTCTAGGTTCTGTGGATGGCAAGTTCCTATCTAGTCTTTCAGTCTTTTTCTCTGAATTTGCTTCTGTTTGTTTTGATAACACTGAAAAACCCAAACTCAAGCCAAACACCCCAGGATCTTTGTATAGCATTAGTATCTCCTAATTGGTCTAGCCAATTAGGCTACTTTCTTTTAATTGAATCTACAAGAAAGTAGATTTCTCAAAGTAGATAACTTAATAGTAGATTATCTAATCTAATTTCCTATAGATTCAATTAAGTTCTTACTTTCTTTTCTACCCCATACTAGGCGAGAGAAACACTAGGATAACAGAGGATTCTTGCCTTTAAAGAATACTATCATTTTAATTCATGCCACACCTCTGTGAGATACAGTTTATTATATTCTTTTGCTAAGTGGATGAATTATCAGGCCAGAAAGACTAATGAATACATGCAATGTCATATATTCAGAATGTGGTATGATCAGAACTGAGACAATACTACTTAAAGCTAATATGGCTCCTTACCCATAATGGCATCACTGGAGAATTTTATAGAAAGACATGGGGTATTAGCAGAGATGCATATTTCCCTTTTCCAGATGGTGTGAATGGGAGTCCAGACTGTCTGATGGACATGATCAGGGCAGGTACTGGGCAGAGAAAGGCACTCTCTGATTTCCTCATGAGAGAAGTGTAATTATGTGTTGTGGCTGACTTGCCTGACTAAATTAACCAAATAACTACAAGATTTGCCTTTCTCTTTTTGTGAACAGAAGACAATCATATGAAAAAAAAGTAAGCAAAAGCTGTAGCGCTAATTACAGCATGGCTTAAAAAGAGCTTAGATACCCAGCAAGGAATGCTATGGAAGATGGGAGTCGAGATGTTTCCATACAATACTACTACAGAAATATGCCCAGTGTTCCCAGAGAGGAAACTGTTTATTTAGTTTCCTTTAACTAGAGATTAGGTACTGAGCAGATGGAGCCCATTTGAGACTGCTTGGCAGACTTGCCTATGCCATGGAGGAATTGGAGACAGCGAGGGGAGGGGACACAGGAAGAAGGTTTGCAAAAGTGAACCATCTCCAGAACAAGCAGACATTTCGGATAAATCCTTGACACTTTTTTTTTTTAAGCCTACAGCACCCGGTATTACCATGCGGTCTCCCATCCAAGTACTAAGCAGGACCGACCCTGCTTAGCTCCCAAGAACAGACAAGATCAGGCTCATTCAGGGTGGTATGGCCACTGACTTGACTCTTACTCTTCTCTCTCTTCTCTCTCTTCTCTCTCTCTCTCTCTCTCTCTCTCTCTCTCTCTCTCTCTCTCT